>JACXGI010002522.1:0-72553 GCA_016801175.1 Esox masquinongy | reverse complement strand
TTAGCAACACCCCCTCCTTTTCGGGATGCACGGGGGATATGATCACTAGTATAGCCAGGAGGAGAGGCCTCATTTAGGGCAGTGAATTCATCAGGCTTTAGCCACATTTCACACAAGCCAATAACATCTAGTTTATGATCAGAGATTAATTAATTTACTGCAACTGCCTTTGGAGCAAGGGATCTAACATTTAGGAGTCCCATTTTGAGATGCGAGGTGATACAGCCATTTTTATTTGTGACCGAGGTGTAGGAAGGCTTTATCTTAATAAGGTTGCTATTATTAGCACTACCTTGTTTAACTTTTCTCAGCCTGGAATGAGTCACAGTGGCAATAGGTAAAACTGTACTGACTACTCTGGCTATGCTATCGACAGACTCCATTATGCTAGCAGGCTGGCTAACAGCCTGCGGCCTGACCTGCACCCTATTTCATGGTGAGGCTATAGGAGTGAGACTCCTGTCAATGTTCCTAGATAAAAGAAGAGCACCACTCCAGCTATGATGGAGTCCGTCGCTCTTCAGCAGATCAGGCCTGGCCCTATTTCTTGGACAGTCCCAAAAAGAGAGCCAGTTATCTACAAACTCTACCTCCTGCGACAGGCAGAACTCCATTTACAGCCAGCGATTGAGTTGTGCAAGTCTGCTGTAGAGCTCGTCACTACACCTAGCTGGGAGGTGGCCAGAGACAATTACTCGATGCCGACACATCTTTCTAGCTAGTTTACACACTGATGCTATGTTCTGCTTCGTAACCTCTGACTGTTTCATCCTAACGTCGTTGGTGCCAACGTGAATAACAATACCTCTGTACTCTCTATAAAACTCGCCAGTTTTAGACTTCGCTAGCACCAACCCCAGATTTGCGGCTACGTCGGTGGCTCTGCCCCCCGGTAAACAGTGTACGATCGCCGGCTGATTCTTTGGTCTAATACTCCGGGTAATGGAATCGCCGATGACTAAACTTTTTTCAGTTTTTCTGGGCCACCGGTAGAAAATGCCTGCCGATCATTCCCCTCCAAAGACAAGGCTCGGGCCTTGACTCCGACTCCAGTGGGGAAAACCTGTTGAAAATCTCAGTCGGCTCTAGCAGCGACCCAAGTTTAACTGGTCGACGGCATTTCTTCCCAGTGACCAAGAGAAAGTTCTTGCCCGGCTGCAGGAGCTGTGCCGGGGGGCTAACAACGCTGTTGTTTCTTCCTGGTGGCACAGACGCAGTTTTTTCCACTAACATAATTCTTGTCTGACATTTGCGTCTGAAGCCGAGCCTCTAACTCTGCTATCTTTACCTGAAGACGATAGTTCTCCTCCGTGTTGTAGCTACAACAATTACAGTGATAAGGCATAGTAATGGTACTTAGCTTCGATTGTTCAGGGGTGAGTAGTTCCGTTAATTATGTCCAAATAGAGTCCTGCTGTGTAGAAAAGTTGGGTAAAAAGGTCAACAGATAAAAATATTGCGTTTGGTAAACTCTTAAAGTAGAATTTAACCAATTAGTTTACATAGAGTCAATTCGAAAAAGTTTGGCAGGTAGCCAGGTAGATAACAGCAAGCAGCGTACAGCACGTCAACAATCCCACAATGCACCTATCCGGGGGAGCTTCAACCAAAGGGGTGTGGCCCTGAGGTTCATAGGATTACCTACTTTAGAGGCACCCCAGCCAGGACCTGACAGTGATGTACTTTCTAAATTACTCAAAAATGTATTAGAGCAGTATAGCATTATTTCTGATCACATTTTGTTCAAGAATGGGATGTAGTAAAATAACCAGTTAAAGGACTAATATGTCGAATTAATAGTCCATGTGGAAGCTATGTGAATTTCAGCAACAACGGTTTGCGGTCAAACCAACTATCTCCAAAATGATTTAAAAAAAAAAGTAATAATAGTGTGAAAACAAACACTATTGTTAACCACATCCACTGATTGTTGCACTCGATTTGTGTTTGTGTGTGCAGTGAGAGGATAGGCATGCGTCAGTCTCAGGTGGACAAGCTCTACGCCGGCATGAAGGACCTGTCTGAAGAGAGGCGGGGCAAACTGGACGAGAGGTTACGCTTGTTCCAGCTCAACCGTGAGGTTGATGACTTGGAGCAGTGGATTGCCGAGAGGGAAGTGGTGGCTGGATCTCATGAGTTGGGACAGGACTATGAGCATGTCACAGTAAGTTACAACACTCAACTTCAAAAAATAGCCTCTCATTCCTGAGGGGCATTCCTGAAAGATGGATTTGTAAATGAGCAAGATCTGTCAAACCAAAAACTTGAGCAAACATTTTCGGCTCCAGAAAAAGAGCTTGAAGTATTGCCTGAACAGAAACAATAACAACAAATGCTGTAAACAAAACTGCTACCTACTATTTTAAGTTGATCTTATCCTGTCCAAGTGAATAAAACAGAGCTTTTCCACCAGTCACATTCTATTCTGTCACTATGGCCTTTCCATTTGCTGAAAATTAGATTGCAAGACATTGTGCACACTACATTATAAAGGTAACAAATTATTTAATAATTTATCTGGCCAATTTACTCAACCCATGCATGTCCAATGTAACCTAACCTAGTTTTGCTTTGACTATAAACTCTGTGTACTGCTTTGGGAGTTTTTTCCCATTACATTTAGTTTTTATCCGCTGCCAGGATCTTTTTGCTCCTGTGGGATTAAAACAAAAAATACTTGTGTTTTGATGAAAAGCAATTTTTTAATCTAATACCACTTCCTGTATTGACATTGCAATGGGTCTACTGTATCATTGCAATTGTGACATACTGTAGGCTATTACAGTTAAGATAATAAATTTGACAATTAAT
The DNA here is from genome assembly GCA_016801175.1 of Esox masquinongy. Lineage (NCBI taxonomy): Eukaryota > Metazoa > Chordata > Actinopteri > Esociformes > Esocidae > Esox > Esox masquinongy. The sequence continues at coordinate 69,742 of JACXGI010002522.1, read as the reverse complement.
ATCATTAGTGTTGCAATATGTGGTTCTCAACCTTTTTTGGGCCAGCGGCCCCCTATCCATTATCCAGGACCCTTACTGCCCCCCATCAAATAAGGTGTAGGTTAATTTCCCTGAATATTAATGATTATTATTGTTATGATTGTTATGAGTATTATTATTATTATTGTTACTATTGTTATCATCAAAAAAGCACATAACTGAATGACAAACAACAGATTTATTAGTTTCCCAAAGAAAAAACAGCCAACCAGCCAATCAGAAACAGCTAGCAATTTAACATTCAGATCTTAATTAAACAAAAGCCAATCAGAAATTCCAACAAATTATCATTCTTATGAATTGTTCCAATGGAAAACAAGCTGGAACTTATCAAGGGGTAAAAACAGAAGGATTAACTTTCAAAGGAAATAAGTTAAAAACCTTTGAAAGTTAGTGAGAGCCCTGTGCCTGATTGTATTGCAGTCATGTCAACAAAGCCACTTGTATTCAATAGTGTTTTAATTTGCGTCTGGATGCTGGACGCTAACTTGCTTTCAGGGGAAGTTCCACATCGGAATATCCCTCTTGTAAATGTGTAACCACTGCGATAACAAGGCGTTCATGGTGTAACCCTCAGAGAAATTAATGCTTTTAAGAGAAAGAAATTCTTCCACAGGTAATACCAAGAAAGAGAGCATCCATTTTCCAGAGTTTACACAGTAAATTCCATGTGGGTGAAATTTTATAGATGATACTCTGACGTCCCGTTCCTATAATGGCTGCACGGTTTTAATGTTGTAGGCCACACTTTTTGCAAGTAGTTGAAACTTTAAACTCGTATTGTTCAGAATCTTTGGTGTAAACTCGCCTTAAAACAAACGCCCCCCTGGGACAACTCAACACCCCCCTTTCCAAAATATTGTTTCCAGCGCCCCCCGTCGTCTTCTGAACACCCACTGGGGGGCGGTACTGCCTCCGTTGATAAACACTGCAATATAAGGTGTCTATAAATTAAAAACATTATTACTCATATGTGTGTAAGCCTATTTGATTACTAATCATGCCAGTTGACTTACAGATTTAATCTGTCTGATATTTTATGCCAGGCTTCCAAAATCTGGCTTTTGCAACCGCGGTGGTGTAATTTCTTTTAGAGAGAAAACATCTATAATGACCGTTGTACAAGCGGTAACAATCATTTCTTATTCCAAACTACAAAAAAAATTGTGCTCTCACTTTCACTCCATCAGATTTAATGAACGAGAACCTGACATTCTGGGACTAAGAATTCTGGGCCGACCCTATCTGGTTAAGAGAAGCCAGATATGCTCAGTGAACACTGAATTTGTTGTTACATCTTTCTGAAATTACCTTCTGGTGCTGTCAGGGGGAAACAAATGCACAAATTTGGAAATGATTTAATGTCAGATATTCAAGGTTACAACTATGATAATGTAATTTTTTATTTTACTAAAAAATTACAGCAAAAATTACAGCTTTAGACTGGAACTGCTTATATCACATCATTAAAATGCTTAAAACACATTTTGAATAAGATATTTCGCAACAAAAGTGCAATTTCTAACCTATTTCTAAAGTTACATTTCCAAACAAAATACAGCCATGGTAACTTATCAATATCATCAATGACCCACCAAAGTGACAACCCTTTTCATAATGCAGAACATGGAAGAGAACATGGAAGAGTATTACAGTATTTCTTTGGTTATTGACATGTTTTATACATGTGTGTTTGTGTTTTTACCTAGAAGTTGAATATTGGGGTAGTGAGAGAGCCCAGGTATATATGCAATGCAGGTAGTTTGTGAGATGCAAATAGTTTCTGATAAAGTTCCCTCATTACGCGTTGTCCTCTATTTAACTATCAATTCACAGATGCTTCAGGAACGTTTCCGGGAGTTTGCCCGCGATACGGGCAACATCGGACAGGAGCGTGTGGATGCTGTCAACCGCATGGCTGATGAGCTGATCAATGCAGGCCATGCCGATGCCGCGACAGTGGCTGAGTGGAAGGACGGCCTGAACGAGGCCTGGGCCGACCTGCTAGAACTCATAGACACACGCACGCAGATCCTAGCCGCTTCATATGAGCTGCACAAGTTCTACCATGATGCCAAGGAGATTCTGGGCCGCATCCTGGACAAACACAAGAAACTTCCAGAGGAGGTGGGCCGTGACCAGAACACGGTTGAGACACTGCAGCGGATGCACACCACCTTTGAGCATGACATCCAGGCCCTGGGAACGCAGGTACAGGCGCAGCTATCTGCATTTAACTAACAAATACCCGGCATAGATGATTTTTTCTTTTGAAAAAAAATGCGTTAAACAAACTTTTGCTCTGAACTTCAGGTGAGGCAGTTGCAGGAGGATGCAGTTCGTCTCCAGTCGGCCTATGCTGGCGACAAGGCAGACGATATTCAGCGGAGGGAGAGTGAAGTGCTGGAGGCCTGGAAGACCCTGCTGGCGGCCTGTGATGGCCGCAGAGTCCACCTCCTGGACACAGGCGACAAGTTCCGCTTTTTCAGCATGGTGCGCGACCTCATGCTTTGGATGGAGGATGTTATCCGTCTCATTGAAGCCCAGGAGAATCCAAGGTAAATAACTTTGTGCTCAGCTGCATTGGCTGACTGGTCTTTGGAAAGTGTAGGGGCTTATCTGTTAGACTGCTCTGATCTGACCTGTGCAGGCCACTCCCCTAAAATGGCCTTTTTAAACTCTCAAGTAAAAAAAGCATACAATAACCACTGTCTTGGATGTATTGCTAAAGATTTGTAATATATAAGAGTGAACCTTATTTAGCGATTTTTGCAAAACAGGATTGATCGAAATCCTAAAGTATATATTTATTTCAGTGTTCAGTTGGGTTAGGTAGATTTTCTAACTAACTTTCTAACTGCAGTATTAGCCTCTTTGACATATGATGATTGCAAAGGAAAAATGTGTGCTGAGACATTAAGATCAAAACAGCAATGCTCAAGGCAGATGTCGCTACAGTTAGGTCCAGAAATATTTGAACACTGACACAATTTTCATAACTTTGGATCTATACACCACCACAATGGATTTGAAATGAAACAACCGAGATGCAATTGAAGTGCAGACTTTCAGCTTTAATTCAAGGGGTTGAACAAAAATATCGTATGAAACGTTTAGGAATTGAAACCATTTTCATACACAGTCTCCTTATTTCAGGGGGTCAAATGTAATTAGACAAATCAACACTATCATAAATAAAATGTTCATTTTTAATACTTTGTCGAGAATCCTTTGCAGGCAATGAGTACTTGAAATCTGGAACGCATGGACATCACCATGCTGGGTTTCATCCTTTGTGATGCTTTGCCAGGCCTTTACTGCAGCTGTCTTCAGTTGTTGTTTGTTTGTAGGTCTTTCTGCCTATTATCTGAAGTTTTATCTTCAGCAAGTGAAATGCATGCTCGATCAGGTTGAGATCAGGTGATTGACACGGCCATTGCAGAATATTCCACTTCTTTGCCTTAAAAAGCTCCTGGGTTGCTTTTGCAGTATGTTTTGTGTCATTGTCCATCTGTAAAGTAAAGCGCCGTCCAATCAACTTCGCTGAATCTGAGCAGACAATATATCCATATACACTTCAGAATTCATCTGACTGCCTCTGTCTTCTGTCAAATCATCAATAAACACTAGTGACCCAGTGGAAGCCATGCATGGCCATGCCCACACTGCCTCCATCGTGTTTTACAGATGATGTGGTATGTGGTGAGCCGTTCCAAGCCTTCTCCATACTTTTTTCTCCTGGAGAGTGTTCTTTTTCTTGGCTGGATGTTGTGAAGTCGTTTTTCTTTACTATGGAAAGGATCCTACGATCAACCACCTCTGTTGTCTTCCGTGGACGTCCAGGCCTTTTTATGTTGCAGAGCTCACCAGTACGTTCTTTTTTTCTCAGAATGTACCAACCTGTTGATTTGGCCACTCCTAATGTTTCTGCTATCTCTCTGATGGATTGTTTTTTGCAGCTTAAGGATGGCCTGTTTCACTTGCACTTGAGCACTTGAGCTCCTTTGACCGCATGTTGTGGGTTCACAGCAACAGCTTCCCGAATGCAAATGCCATCCTTGGAATCAACTCCAGACCTTTTACCTGCTTAATTGATGATGAAATAACAAAGGAATAGCCCACACCTGTCCATGAAACAGCCCTAACCCTTTCTCCAATTTGGATGTGAATACCCCCAAATTAAAGGTGAGAGACTGCACTTTAAGCCCATATTCATTATTTAACTGTAACTAATATATTTTGATAAACAGACAAAATGCAAAACTTGTGTCAGTGTCCAATTATTTGTGTCAGTGTCCAACAAAATAACAGACATATTCCCTAGGTTTAGCTTGACTGCTGGGTGATGCTTTGCTGGGTGATGCTTTTAACAATTGCATTGACTGTCATCACTCACTTCAATTGAGAGATCTACAGGCTAAACTAACACACATGGAGTACAGCAGGACACAGCTCCATGCAATCATCTGTTGCACATTATATATTCCCATGTCTACATCTGGCTGCACGCAGCCTGTCACTGCTTAAATGGTTTGGGGTCAATTGCATTTCAGTTCATTCCATTAAATTCCAATCTGTGGTTTGCATATGAATATTCTGACATTTCCGAGTGTGTTCTTTTTGCTCTGCACAGGGATGTGTCCTCCGTAGAGTTGTTAATGAACAACCACCAAGGCATCAAGGCAGAGATTGACGCCCGAAATGACAACTTTACTGCTTGCATTGAGCTGGGCAAGTCTCTGCTGGCCAGAAAGCACTATGCATCAGAGGAGGTAAAAGTCATAGCCAATCCAATGTTATACCACTGCAGGGCTACCCATAAGCCTTTTGCACACCACTGCTCCTCGTGAGTTTAATTGTGTCCTTCCCATAGCTTCCCAGTCACAGATTAAGTTAAATTTGGACAAAAAAATCAAGCTCAATGGAAAATCTCCTTGGAAGTTACATTTTAGTAATGGACTAGGCTTAATCTGTTTACGGGAAACTTTTCTTCTTTCGATCTTTGAATTGCTCCAAATGAACAGATGGTGAAAGCTAACCTATTGATGAGTTGTGCCAATATAGTTTTGCCAGTACTTCAATGGTCCCTTTGAGAAAATGAATTGGACAAGCCTTTGTTACAGGGTTGTAACCTCTCCAGGTTTCACTGTTTTGTATGGACTGTATTGATGATACAGAAGGTAATGTTTTGCTCTGTCCTGTGTTTAGATCAAAGATAAGTTACTACAACTAATGGACAAAAGGAAAGACATGATTGACAAGTGGGAGGACCGACGGGAGTGGTTAAGACTGAGTAAGGGTGTTTAATTCAATCTTTCCCTCATGTTTTTTGTAAAATCTTGTCATTGGTGGGGCACATCAATGAGTTGAACCCAATGGGTTCTGTCCTATTCTGAAACCAATAGATTAGGCCATAGTCAGAACATAATGTGGGTAAAAAAACATTTAGAAAATTTGTATCTGGCATACTCAGATTGATAAGAGATTATCCATACTGAAGACTATTTGTACAACATCCTTAATATCCTAAAAAAGCTGCTATGGTAGGTTCCTCAGAAAACAATATGTAGTGAAATATTTCAGTTTGCCTAGTCAGAAAAAAAGGTGGTCTAGCCAAGAAAATACAAATCCTCCACGAACAAATGCCCAACAAACATTCGACTTGACCCATGGTATAAGGTTGACAGTGTGACACCCTTTAAAATGTGGCCCACATTCCATAACTCGGCAGCCTTCTTTCCTCCAGAGCTAAAATTGACTCACAGCTATATCTCTGTCTGAATGGTTCCAGAGGAGCTTGTTGTGTGTTGAGGTCTTCCTACTGACCTCTGCATGTTGACCTCATTCCAGGCTTACTGCAAAATAGGTTTCTAATTTCAGGGTATTTTCCTGGTTAAGTAAAGATTGAATACATTTTTTTTAAGTTAAACCACCAATCGCAACCTCTACTTACCCTTTCCCACACTGCACCAAAAATACATGGCTTACGGATAAGGCTTTTCAGCCATCTAACGAAACACAAATGGGAGCCCCTGGAGGATAATCATGCTTGACTCAGTGATGACTTGTCATAAGCCATTGTCGTTTTCCATCAGGACGAGGAGCTTTCTCTGAGGTGTTGTGTAGAGCTGGGTTGTTATTTAAGCAGCAAACAGAAGAAAATAGATCTAGACTGTCCAATGAAAAAAACTCATTTTCTGATTCAAAACATTTTGGATTACATTCCCTACTGAACTCAACACTGATGAGCTTCTGTGCTCTGATAAAAGGCTTGTCCCTATTTATCCTAAGTATCATATTTTACTGCACAAACAGTCCTTCACAATTACTGGCCACCATGATAAAAATTAACAAAAATTAATTAAATTAATGTTTTAACATATGAAATATCTGATGAATAATTATTCATGGTAATCAACCAAAATAACAATTACAAATGTATCAAATTACAAATGTATCAAATTATAAATGCATCTCCCAATTTTGTAAATGTCAACATCATTGGCACACTTGTTTTCAGTCCTTTTGCACCCTCCTCTTGCAAAGATAATAGCACTGAACATTTTTGAACTTTTATGAGATTAGAGAACACTTTGGAAGGGATCTTAGACCATTCCTCTGTATAGGTTTGTTCCACATCATTCAGATCCTTCAGACTATGTTTATGTACCTCACTCCTCATTCCAAACACTAGTCTTTAATGGGGTTAAAAGTCCACAGACTTAGATGGTCATTACAAAATGTAGGTCATTTACTTGCAGTAAAAAGCAGCCTCCCAGCATAAGCAGTCAGGTTTTTGACCAAAATAAAAAAAATATTATACAATGTTGTTATTATACAAAAATGTTGTGTACGCTTTATAAAATGCAAATATAAACAGAATAAAATGATGAAGAAAACATTCATACCTGTATTTCATTGAAAATCGTACAAAGACAATATATCAAATGTTGAAACTGAGAAATGTTATTGTTTTTGGAAAAATACATGCCCATTCTGAATTTGATGCAAGCAACATCTTTCAAAAATGTTGGGACATGTTTACCACTGTGTTGCATCACCTCTTCTTTTAACAAGACTCTGTAAATGTTTTGGAACTGTGGAGACCAATTGCTGTAGTTTTGAAAGTGAAATGTTTTACCATTCTGGCTTGATATAGGATTGCAGTTGCTCAACAGTTCGGGGTTGCCTTTATTGTATTTTTCGTTTCATAATGCACCAAATGTTTTCAATCGGTGACAGGTCTGGACTGGAGACAGGCCAGTTTAGCAACCAGACTCTTATACTGCGGGGCCATGCTGTTGTACTACGTGCAGAATGTGGTTTGGCATTGTCTTACTGAAATAACCAAGGCCTTCCCTGAAAAAGACGTTGTCTGGATGGCAGCATATTTTGCTCCAAAACCTGTTTATATTGTTAAGCGTTAATGGTGCCTTCACAGATATGCAAGTCATCCACAATGTGCACTAAAGCACCCCCATACCATCACGGATACTGGCTTTTGAACTGTGCACTGATAATAAGCTGGATGGTCCCTCTCCTCTTTAGCCTGGATGACACGGCATCCATGATTCCCAAAATAATTTCAAATTTTGATTCGTCAGACCACAGGACAGTTTTCAACTTTGCCTCAGTCCATCTTAAATGAGCTCGGGCCCAGAGAAGGCAGTGGCATTTCTGGGTCTTGTTTATGTATGGTTTCTTGTTTGCATGGTACAGTTTTAACTTGCATTTGTAGATGCATCAACAAAGTATGTTTACAGACAATGGTTTTCAGAAGTATTCCTGAGCCCATGCAGTGATTTCCACTGCAGAATCATGTTTGTTTTTAATGTAGTGACCATCCAGTATTGGTTTTCGGCTTTGTTCCTTGCGTACAGAGATTTTTCTGGATTTTCTGAATCTTTTAATTAAATTATGTAATGTATATGATGAGATCCCCAAACCCTTTGCAATTTTACATTTAGAACCAATATTCTTATATTGTTGGCCACTATTTGCCCGCACAGTCTTTCATGGAGTGGTAAACCACTCTCTATTTTTACTTTTGAAAGACTCATCCTCTCTGGAATGCTCTTTTCATACCCAATTATGTTACTGACATGTTGACAATTAACTTAATTAGTTGTGAGATGTTCCAACTAATTGTTGTTTTTTTAGTATTATACAACTTTTCCAGTCTTTTGTTGCCCCTGTCCCAGCATATTTGAAACGTGTTGCAGGCATCAAATTCAAACTGGCTATGTATTTTTCAAGAAACAATCATTTAATATTTTCTCAGTTTCAGCATTTAAAATGTTGTCATTGTACTATTCTCTATTTAACATAGGGTTTAAATGATTTGTACATCATTGCATTCTGTTTTTATTTCCATTTTACACTGCGTCCCAACTTTTGGAAACTGGGTTGTAAAAACCATTATGTGGTTGACCTTAATTAACAGCAATCTCACATTTGTTTTTTAGTCAATGATTTAAACATTAAGACTGTCCCTTTTTTGTAAGCAGAAATACCATTTTAACATTTTGAGAATATTGTATTATGGTTGAATAGATTTAGATAATTATTTTGCTTATTTAAATCTTAAACCTTTCCATGTCATCCAACAAATGTAAAAACTGGAAGTTTGCTAAACAGCAGAGGCAATGGATTAGAAGTTGTTCTTTGGTCATATCTAGAAACCAGAGAAGCCTGGTTCAGCCGGCCCACGATTAGAAGTAATGAACAATTTTGCCCTCACTCGAGTCAAACCTGGGCCTCCCACGTAGAGAGGCTATGTTTTTAACCACTATGCCACGGAGCTATACGTTTGCAGAGTGCCGGTATAGAGTCTCGACATTATCACGCCAAGTTTGAATATTTCGCTAGACACTATTAAGCATTGTGTTAAACTGACTAGCATTTCTTATTAAGTTTACCACCACCACAAATAGCATCTATGAACTGTATGGCTTTTGCCACTGACCGTAACAGCTTATTAGCCAGTAATAGGCTTACAAGTATCTACTAACTTACTTATGACTGGAATAGTCATAAGAATTGAGCAATTGCTAGCGAGACTGACGATGAACTTTACACTGCCAAAGTTATTTTTTCATGGCTCAACAACGTTTGTTTATCACATTCATGAATGACGATTACTGAAAAACTTGTCAAGTGAAAAGACAAGACTATCATGGAAACCCCTACTCTTTTGTGATCTAGCCTATATTACCCCAATAAGCATGCATGGATGCTTACTTCGAAAATCCACCAGAAATAGTCACAATATAACCGTAAACAGTTTTAGTTTAGGCTTATTATAACATAGCTACTGAAGGTTGTAGCCTGCAAAGTTTTTGTATATCCGGAACAAATCCTAATGCATAATTTGTTTTGATTGTGACAAGATTTGAATGCGTTGTTGTTTGGCAGAGCGGGGACGAGGTGGAGTTTGGCACGTCACGTCTCTAACTACTACGCTAAAATAATAATTTTGGTAAAATGCTGTACTATAAAATGTTAAATGAGTAATTCCAGTGAGTACAAAATATTCCATGTTAGAAAAAGTCTTATAGCCTTTTTTCCCTATATTTATGAAGGGTTCCAAAAATGTTGGAGGTAACTGTATATTCAACATTTAGCAGACACTTTACATGCTTGCATATATTGTATGTGTGGATGGCCCTGTGGAATCAAACACACAATCCCTGTGTTAAAAGCACAATGCTCTACAGTCTGAGCCATAAAGGACCATATGTCCTCTGCTGCTAACTAATGCATGTGGGCCAAAGCGGACAGTGAGTGGGGGGTGTTATGTATGCTCAGATTACCTGTTTTCCATGCCAGAGGTCATATAAGTCAGCTACAATTATGTAATAAAACAATTTCAATTCATTTTTTGATCTCTCTTGCTAACCATCTTCTGTTTCTTTTCCCTATACTCTCTGCATGGTCCAGTTTTGGAAGTTCATCAGTTTGGGAGGGATGCAGGGGTGGCAGAGGCATGGCTGCTTGGACAGGAACCCTACCTATTTGGCCGGGAATTGGGGCAGAGTGTGGACGAGGTGGAGAAACTAATCAAGAGGCATGAGGCATTCGAGAAGTCGGCTGCAACTTGGGAGGAGCGATTCTCAGCACTAGAGAGGTTAACTACGGTGAGTGTTTTGGTAGTTTGCTGTTTTTCTTTAATGTGTATGAATGATTGTGGTAAAATTACTCTTACTGACTGACTGACTGACCCTTGTTAAATAGCATAGTGGTTAGAGACGCAGACTTCTATGCGGGTGAGTGGTGTTCAATCCGGGCCTCCGACAGAACAAAGTATACATTAGGGATAGACAAAATAAGGATAGACAAAACCTTGCTGGCTTCAAGCTTCAGTAGCTATGTTATATAGTAAGCCTAAAATAAAACTGTTTACGGTTAAATTGCAACTATTTCTGCTGGATTTTTGACATACCCATCCCTGCATGCTTTTTGGGGTAATATAGATCACAGCCCCTTGCACAGTGAAAGAGGATGGGTTTCCACGATTCTCTCATCTTTTCGCTTGACAAAGAAGTCAGTTATCGTCACCTATATTGGTAGTTTATTGTATCAATGTCTTTCACGAATGAAAGAAAATCAAACTTTGTTGTGCCATTAAATGAAATAGCTTAGGCAGTGTAAAGATCATCTTCAGTCTCGCTAGCAATTGCTCAGTTCTTATGACTATTCCAAGTAGTAAGTAGATACTAGTAGGCCTATTACTGGCTAATAAAAGCCATACAGTTCATAGATGCGATTTTTGTGGTGGAATTCAACTTCATAAGAAACGTTTGTCAGTTCAACACAATGCTTAATGGTGCCTAGTGAAATATATTCAAACTTGGCGTGATGTTAATGCATGACAAAATGACGCAATTGTCTGACAAGGTAGTATGCCCTGGCATACTAGCTTACTATATATAAAACAGTATATATAAACTTACTTCACCATCATCCGAGAAGTACGTACTTCAAGTACGTAGTATGTAGTATGCAATTTGAGATTCAGAGAACGCTTTCGATTACCTCGTATTTCACATAGCGTGATTAGCTATTCAACTGTTATTGTATGGATGACCATCTACAGTAATCTTTCTATAAGAGTATATATTAGTTCTGTTAATAAACATTCTGTTGCCCACGTTATTTCAGCAAAAATGTAATGGCTGGGATAAAAGTTCCATTTGGAGACTATATGGAGGCGGTCTGTCTATCAGTAAGCCCTGTGGCCTTGTGGGATTATCCCTGACCTTCAACCTTTTGACCCCAGTTCGATTCTACTCTCAGACATTCCAATTTATGTCTCTCATAAATATTTTTCTACTCGGTACTTTTCAGTCTTCACACAACAATATACAGCTTTGGAAAAATTAAGAGACCACTCCTAATTTTTCTTAAATCAGCATCTCTACATGTATGGCAGCCATTCCATTCCAGTGTCTGTTAAATTCCAACACAGGCACACATCATTTACTTAATGAGGTACTGATTAGGTGATTACCTGAACCAAATCTAATTTAACGAGGAAAAGTATAAAAACCACTGCTGTGGTCATCACTAACCTCTTGCAATAGGACCAGCTGGATGGCAAAAACAGTGCAAGTAGTACCTCAAATGTAATTTGAATAAAAAAATAACTATTCAGCATGACAAAAGAGTTGAAAAGAAAAGCTTTGAGTGAGGAAAAGAAGGGTTCAATTCTGGCTTTACTGGCAGAGGGATACAGTGAGCGTCAGGTTGCTTCCATCCTGAAAATTTCAAAGATGGCGGTTAGGGTTAGGGTTAACCCTAACCCATAAGAACAAGGTCAAGCAACAGACATTGGGGACAACAAAGCTAGACTGGCAGAGGGCGAAAACGACTGTCCACTGACCGAGATGACCGTCAATTAATTCGAATGTCACTCAACAACCGTAGGATGACATCAAGTGACCTACAAAAAGAATTGCAAACAGCAGCTGGGGTGAAGTGCACGGCAAGGACGGTTCGAAACAGGCTCCTAGGGGCAGGGCTGAAGTCGTGCAAAGCAAAGCTAGAAAAAAGCCCTTCATCAATGAGAAGCAAAGAAGAGCCAGACTGAAGTTTGCAAACGACAAGGATTGCAAAATTTGGTGGAGGATCGGTGATGATCTGGGGATGCTTCAGCAAGGCTGGAATCGGGCAGATTTGTCGTTGTGAAGGACGCATGAATCAAGCCAAGTAAAAGGTAATCCTGGAAGAACACCTGCTTCCTTCTGCTCTGACAATGTCCCCCAACTCTGAGAATTGTTTTTTCCAGCAAGACAATGCTCCATTCCACACAGCCAAGTCAATCAAGGCGTGGATGGAGGACCACCAGATCAAGACCCTGTCAGGCCAGCCACAATCTCCAGACCTGAACCCCATTGAAAACCTCTGGAATTTGATCAAGAGGAAGATGGATGGTCATAAGCCATCAAACAACACCGAGCTACTTGAATTTTTGTGCCAGGAGTGGCATAAAGTCACCCAACAGCGATGTGACAGACTGGTGGAGAGCATGCCAAGATGCTGAAATGATGAAAGCTGTGATTAAAAATCTGGGTTATTTCACCAAATATTGATTTCTGAACTCTAATGTTAAAGCATTAGTATTTTGTTGTTGAAATATGAATATGAATTTGTTTTCTTTGCATTATTTGAGGTCAAAAAACAATGTATCTTTTTTGTTTATTTTGACCAGTTGCTATTTTCTACAAATAAATACTCTAAATGACAATATTTTTATTTGGAATTTGGGAGTAATGTTGTCAGTAGTTTAAAGAATAAAACAAAACTGTTCATTTTACTCAAACACATACCTATGAATAGTAAAACCAGAGAAACTGATAATTTTGCAGTTGTCTCTTAATTTTTTCCAGAGCTGTATATTACCAATTCTCCAAGAGTATGCAAAATTTTGAGCACAACTGTAAAGTCTTGAAAACATTTTGCTCAAATTTTTGTCTTCCTTTTTTCACTGCCTCATTTTTACGCACACATTGCACTTGCACCGTCACAAGAACACCTTCTCCACTGTGAAGCACGGGGGTGGCAGTATCATGTTATTGGGGTGCTTTGCTGTAGGAGGGACTGGTGCACTTCACAAAATAGATGGCGTCATGAGGAAGGAAACTTATTTGGATATATTGAAGCAAGATGTTTCAAGACATCAGTCAGGAAGTTTAAGCTTGGTCGCAAATGGATCTTCCAGATGGACAAGGACCCCAAGCATACTTGGACCCCGAGCATATTATAAGTTGCGGCAAAATGGCTTAGGGTCAACAAAGTCAAGGTACTGTGAAGTGGCCATCACAAAGCCCAGATGTCAATCCTATAGAAAATGTCTGGGCAGAATTGAAATAGTGTGTTAGATCAAGGAGGTCTACAAACCTGACTCCGTTACACCAGTTCCGTCAGGAGGAATGGGCCAAAATTTACCCAACTTATTTTGGGATGCTTATGGAAGGCTACCCGAACTGTTTGACCAAAGTTAAACAATTTAAAGGCAATGCTACCAAATACTAATTGAGTAAATGTAAACTTCTGACCCACAAATATTATGAAAGAAATAATAGCTAAATAAAAAGCTAATAAAATCATTCTCTCTACTATTATTCTGACATTTCACATTCTTAAAATAAAGTGGTATTCCTAGTTGACTTAAGACAGGGATTTTTTTCTAAGATTTACTAGGATTTACTAGGAATTGTGAACAACTGAGTTTAAATGTATTTGGCTAAGGTGTATGTAAACGTCTGACTTCCAACTGTATGTTTTAAGGTTGATAGATAATTGATTGAATTAGTAAAATGGAATGGTACTATTAATATTAATGATAATTAAATTAAACATATCAAATCAAAGTTATAGGGGTCTCTATATATTCATATGTTTCCATGTTCCTGTTTCCATTATTTTCTGTAATAAATTGCCTTTCTTTTATAAAATATTTGATCAGATTTTACTGTGATGCCCCCCATTACAGCCGTCCACCCTGTTACATATAAAATATTGTAGCAAGCGTGCTTGGAAGAATGGAGTTAGACAGAGTGGTATTTTATGCAATTCTTGTATCCCTTACACCCAGGGGCGAAAATCTGATATCAAGTTTGGAGGGGACAATTACATAAAATGTTCTCAAGAGCAATTTTTGAGGGGGACACCAAAAATAGTGCTGTAATACTGTTTTAGTTTGCACCATCGGTTTTCTTGCTACTGTAGCTCTGCAAATTCAGCTATTGTGTGTGAACCCTACCAACATAAAACAAATGTACTGGATTAGCCCACATCAGCTATGTGCATTGAGTGCCTTTCAGACGGTAGACACGAACACTGCTGGCTAACATGACGAGTGACCTGTAATTCAATACAGAGAAAATGAATGCTCTATGGAGTAGATCTTAAATTATACAGTGAGTAATGGGTCAATTTCAGAGATGTATTCCATGTGTAGGCCATAATTGAATTATCTTAATTGTTTTCGCATATTTAGACTATTTTACCTGTTCTTACTTCTCAATCATACTACAAATAAAAGAACAGTCTGTAAGCCAAAAATAGAGAATATATGACAAGAACACTGCACTTAGATTTAGCTGTCAATCTTTTTTTAAACTCCTCACATCCTGACATTATAAACCTGCATTCTTCTGGGAAAGAATATGGAGCACAAGCCATTGTGCAAAAACTCAGCCTGCATTGCCGAACTCACCCCTTTTAGGCAAACGTGCACATACTCCAAATGAGTGAACTTGTTTGTTAGTCAACTAACAAACATCTTAATCACGTCGTAGTACCGTTTAACACCAATTTAGGCAATCACAGTTTTTCAACTCTTTTCTTGATAACCCAGAGTTTAATCAGAGTAGGTTGAACTCTCTTCGTAGTACAGCCCTCAGGTGTTACAACTTTTCTGATTACTTACAAACCCTCTGTCTGTATAAAAGCAGTGTTGGAACAGACTGTGTACCTACACCCCCTTAAGGATTATTTGGACAGTATTGTACTGCAGGAAGTAGTACATTGTATATTGGTATCATAATGGTGAGTAAAAGGCAATTAAACACTGGTCGAAGTAAGAAAGTCTCAGTTTTAGTTGTGAAGAGAAGACTTCAAGCTGCAGGTTTGACAGGTTGAGTGGCAACAAGAAAGCCATTGCTAAGATGGCCAAATAAGAAAAATAAGCTTTCCTGGGCCATGAAGCAGCGCCAGGGGAGGACAGAAGACCAGAAGGTCTTATGGGCCGATGAATCAAAATCTTTAAATTAAAATCTTCCATTCGTCACGCAGAGTTTTTGTGTTCCACTGAGTAGACGAAAGGATGGTTCCTCAGTGTGTGACACCAACCGTCGAACATGGAGGCGGACTTGTGATGGACTGGGGCTCTTTTGCTGATCCAGAGTCTGTGATTTGCACAGAGTGAGTGGCCCCCTGAACCAAAACGGCTACCATGGCTTTTTGCAGCCTCATGCAATACTCTCTGGTGTATGCCTAGTTGGTCAAGAGTTCATCCTACAGCAAGACAATGGACCAAAACATTCCTCCAGGCTATGTCAGAACTACCTTAGAAAAAAAGAACAAGACAGTAGGCTTCAATCATAGAATGGCCAGCACAGTCTCTAGACTTAAATCCCATTGAGTTAAACAAAACGAGTACAAGATTTATTTTCTTTCTCTAGAATAAATTGTTTTTTTATTCTATGCTTTAATTTCAGAGTATATTAAGACATTAAACTGTGTGAATTTCAGTAAAACTTATGGTTGTGTACATTTCTCACACAATATTTTTGGGCAAATGTTTTATATTTTTCATGTGTTTTCCAATTATTTCACAGGTATTTTGTTTTTCCATGGGATGGGATATAGTTTGACTGTGGCTTGTTCTTCCAGTTGGAGTTATTGGAAGTGAGAAGACAACAAGAGGAAGAAGAGAGAAGAAAACCCCCATCACCAGAGCCCTTGCCAGTGCAAGAATCACCACCGCAAAGGTAGTCAAAGTAGTAGCAAGTCACCCTGTTTTCACACTCATTCCACTTGAAGAACATCACTGTGCTTCCTTTCACAAATGTCACTTTGTTTAGTTTGACTGTAAAGCAATTGTTACTCTCAAGTAAATCATGTTGTAAAGTAGCGCATGCACACTTACTTATCCTGCCCTGCTTTCTATATTCTTCGAAGTGGACTAGAGAATGGACTGCAGAATGGACTGCCCTCGGACCAGGATTCCCCACGGGTAAGCTCTAAAACTCAACACCTTAAAATATACAGCTTGTATGGCCAATATACAGATTGTTTACATCTCAGCCATTTTCAAAATAAAATTATAGTCTTAAAACTGAAGAAATGTATATGCATATATTTTAATATTTGTAATGACATATGAAGTACTGTTTGGTGTGAGGAGTCATCCCATTCCCTTAAAATACTACTAATTATTATATGAAATTGTGTCAATGACAAACTTTATATTCCATTTTGTGCACCCTAAACATTTTCCATGAACAATCTACAGTGGATATAAAAAGTCTACACACCCCTGTTAAAATGCCAGATTCTTGTGATGTAAAAGAATGAGACAAAGATAAATCATGTCAGAACTTTTTCCACCTTTAATGTGACCTATAACATGAACAATTCGATTGAAAAAACAAACTGAAATCTTTGAGGGGGAAAAACAAAAAATAAAAAACTCACAATAACCTGGTTGCATAAGTGTGCACACTCTTAAACTAATACTTTGTTGAAGCACCTTTTGATTTTATTACAGCACTCAGTCGTTTTGGGTAGGAGTCTATTAGCATGGCACATCTTGACGTGGCAATATTTGCCCACTCTTCTTTGCAAAAGTGCTCCAAATCTGTCAGATTGCGAGGACATCTCCTGTGCACAGCCCCTCTTCAGATCACCCCACAGATGTTCAATTGGATTCAGGTCTGGACTTGGCTGGGCCAATGGCTGGGCCATTCCAAAACGTTAATCTGCTTCTGGTGAAGCCATGCTTTTGTGGATTTGGATGTGTGCTTTGGGTTGTTGTCGTGCTGAAAGGTGAACTTCCTCTTCATCTTCAGCTTTCTAACGGATGCCTGAAGGTTTTGTGCAAAAATTGCCTGGTATTTGGAACTGTTCATAATTCCCTCCACCCTGGCCTCGGATCCAGGTGAAGAAAAAGAGCCCCAAAGCATGATGCTGCCACCACCATGCTTCACTGTGGGAATGGTGTTCTTTGGGTGATGTGCAGTGTTGTTTTTGCGCCAAACATACCTTTTGGAATTATGGCCAAAAAGTTCAACCTTAGTTTCATCAGACGATAACATTTTCCCACGTGCTTTTGGGGGACTTGATGTTTGTTTTTGCAAACTTCAGCAGAGCTTGGATGTTTTTCTTTGTAAGAAAAGGCTTCCGTCTTGCCACCCTACCCCATAGCCCATTCATATGAAGAATATGGGAGATTGTTGTCACATGTAGCATACAGCCAGTACTTGCCAGAAATTCCTGCAGTTCCTTTAATGTTGCTGTAGGCCTCTTGGAAGCCTCCCTGACCAGTTCTCTTCTCATCTTTTCATCAATTTTGGAGGGACGTCCAGTTCTTGGTAATGTCTCTGTTGTGCCATATTTTCTCCACTTGATGATGACTGTCTTCACTGTGTTCCATGGTATATCTAATGCTTTGGAAATCCTTTTTTACCCTTCTCCTGACTGATATCTTTCAACAATGAGATCCCTCTGATGCTTTGGAAGCTCTCTGCGGACCATGGCTTTTGCTCTGAGATGCAACTAAGAAAATGTCAGGAAAATCCTAGTAGAACAGCTGAACTGTATTTGTGATTAATCAGAGTTAACATGAGTTAGAATGTGATTGGTTAATTCTGAACACAGCCACATCCCCAGTTATAAGAGGGTGTGCACACTTATGCAAACCAGGTTATTGTAAGGTTTTTATTTTTCATTTTTCCCCCTCGAAGATTTCAGTTTGTTTTTCAATTGAATTGTTCACATTATAGGTCACATTAAAAGTGAAAAAAGTTCTGACATGATTTATCTTTGTCTCATTCTTTTACATCACAGAAATCTGCCATTTTAACAGGGGTGTGTAGACATTTTATATCCACTGTATGTTTTTATCAGTTTAGCCACTTGGAGAATAGCCAAAGTATTGGTTGATTTGCATATTGAATATTAAGTTCTGAATGACACAATGTAATGTGGAATATTGAAAGACCCCTCTAACTAAAGACCCCTCATTTTGCACCCCATTTTTTTGAGCACACATTTTGAAATCTGGGGAAAGTGAAATTGATAAAAACAAAAAGTCAGATATAAGTTATTTAGGCCTACACAGAGAAATTATTAGCACATCTTTGTTATGTCTGGTGGTAATCTCTGTGACATTAAGGTTGGAATTCTCTCTTACTCTTAGACCTCTCTTAGATCATAGCTCCTTACCAATGAAACAATAAATTATATTGCATAGTGCAAATTAAACAATGAGTACTAACAGTGTAAAGAAACAAGAAACTTGATTGCACAATAATGAATTGGCAGTAGATACTTGGGTTGTAGTACTGGAATGACAGAGTACCGCATAATAGATACAAATTGTGGGCTGGTATAAATGAACCTACTTTAGAAGTGGCTGTTACACCAGTAATAATTAATTAATTCAAATGAACTAAAAATAATCATCAACAACATTTTTACAAAACAAATGTAAGGACCGAGCAGTTCCTTGTCCAGGGTCTTCCACAGGTTCAGATGATAGGCTTTTTGGAAAAGTAGGATCTTAAGTCGAAAGAGCCAAGATGGAGCAGCTGGTCAGGAAGCAAGGTTGAAAATATCTGACAAACATGCCACTTAGCTCTTTTTGGACACCTCATTTTCTTTGATGTTTGTCAACTGTGAAAGAAGAACTAACACCATTACACCCCTGTAAAAGACACCATTACACCCTTGTAAAAAATGTCCCCTACAAGGCGAGCCACTGCATCCTCTCACACTTTAGTTTACTTTGATCCAGAGCCGCCGGCAAATGTGTGGCGAGCTGGCATTTGCCCCAGTACTTTTCAAAGTGGTGTGGCGCCGCCCCACCACTTTCAACGCAGCGGAGTAACTAGGGCATTGAATGTATCTAATATTATAAATGTAAAAAAAAAAAACGTTTCGCAACGAAAAAAATAAACGTGAATTTCTTAAGTTGATAAAACACTTCTCCAAATTTCAGCCCGTTAACTCTGTTGAATATAACGCACTACCTCAAACGCTGACTGCAACAGGTGAATGCACTTGTCAGTCACTGTAATCTCCTAGCTACAGCCAACTCGGCCCCGGAGGCAGAGCGTCGACCATGCCTCTCAACAAATCATTGCTTAGTAACGCAGGTAATCGTTAGAATCGAGTCATTGCAGATGGTTACTAGCTACTTTTTTTGCTCACGCCCCCCTATCGCCTGCCTCCTTGTCAGGTGAAAACGCGAAGTCTGATGACATTTTATTAGTAAAAAAAACAAGGTATGTCAAACTCCGTTAACTTGTCCCCATCACAATAGAATGATCATATCCATAACTGAAAAAACTGCTATTGTTACATATAGTAGCCTTACATTACATTATTAAATAGCTAGCTAAGTATTATTTTAAGCTCACTGATTACTGTACATGTTTGCCACGGGAAAAAGACGAGTTCAGATGAAACGATCTGCTGCTGCTACCCAAGGCAAAGGCAAGGGACACTAATTAAGTCAGTTTGTTAAATTGAGACTGGTGACGTGGGGTTGTTACGTTGACATTTGTAAAACCTTTCAAAACCTAGCTAGCTAAAGATTCCAGTCGTCTACACGGAAAATATAATAATAATAATAATAATTTTGTCCAACCATAACAGATGGATGACGACTAATGCACTAAGATAAGTAGCTAATTCTAGCGCCAACAAAACTGTCTTTCGCAGACAGCCACCTAGCGATAGAGTAGGAAAGAGTTAGTAAGAAGAGTGCAATGTATAGTGACGTGATTCAGTATAATCTGATGTATGGAATGGGAATAACATTTTATAAACACCTTTTTGAAGTCTGCTGTTGATCAATTTAATAATTGGATATACAACATTTTGTACTTATCTATAATTGTTACATGGCTTGTCCACCTGGATAAGTGTCTGCTGAGTTACTCAAATGTATGTGAATGATGACAATTATCTTTAGTCAACTAAGCATATAAGTAGGAAACAAGTTTACCTCACAAGTTGAGGAAAAATGGTCTGGTCCCCGAGAAATGTCCCAATGTCCCAAATTTTGCCCCACCACTTTTGGACTTGTGGTGCCACCTCTGCTTTCATCCAGGGACCGGAGCCAGCTAGAAAGCTGATGGTGGAGATCAAGTGTTGCTGTTGCATAATTGAAATCATACTAACTGGCTAGCTAGCCTATATTGACTTACCATAATCAGTCTTGTAATTCCATAGGATACCACAAGTAAATGTGTTAAAAGTCATCAAAAAGAACAACAAGTTCATTGAAAAATGTAATAAAAGTATTTTAAAACACCAATTATATAACATATTTACAGAGCTCTCTGCTTACCTATGAATCCATCTGTCTGATGTGTAAAACATCTAAGAGCCTACATCACTGTTTTATGTTGTATTCCAAGCCACAAGTACAGCTGAACAGTGGACTTTACATCACCAAAGATCATCAATGGAATCCTTGTCTCATCGTGCTTTTGTGACTCTTTGTGGAGGGTCGAGCACATGCAGGCTGAAGGATGTATAAACCCCATTTCTTTTCACAATATAAGCAGTGTTTCTTCTGATTCTTTGGTTATGTTGACTTCCTTGTTTAACGAGCAGTGTAATAAGAAGTCGCACAGTTTGGTGTTATTTGTCTTACAGTGTAAGACACATAACACGGTCTCAACTCCAGAGCCATTTTGGAGTTGCTGCGACGAGGCAAGGTCGTAGCTCCAATGTTAGATATCAAATCTTATAATCCAAGGTATCCCTTTAATACAACATAATCTGAAATGACAGATATTCTTCAGACTTTAGTTCAGGAATAGACATGTTTTGGATCTCCGGTACCAAAGTTGGCTACCCTTGTTTTAAGCCATAATTGTGGAAAAAAATGCTTCTCTCTATTGCTCTATCTCACAGAATTGTGTGAACGGAGTTGAGATCATGAATGGAGTGGCAGAGCAAAATTCCAAGGATCCAAGCCCCATTCCCTCACCCACAGCCAGCCAGCGTGGCAAGGGAAGCATGTCCTCTGCGTTACCATCCAAGAACCAGGATTCACCCACAGCTCAGTTGGAGGGTTTCTTGCACCGAAAGCATGAGTGGGAGGGACACAATAAGAAGGCATCAAGCAGGTATGGAAATAGTCAGGTGAACCAAACTGGAGGAAGTAATACAAATATACAGTATATTTGTTTTTATGTAATATATTATTTATAATTATAATTTATGTTATCATAGAAGATACATGTTTAAGCATTTGAAGCTGGCATAGCCTAAACATAATATTTAATAAGGTTTACCAGTGTTGTACATTACGTTCCATACTTACAGTGACTTTTTCGGGTAACTTTTTCAGATCCTGGCATAATGTGTACTGCATTATAAACAATCAGGAAATGGGCTTCTACAAAGACAACAAGGCTGCAGGCCAAGGCATCCCTTACCACAACGAGATTCCCATCAGCTTAATGGGGGCTGTATGTGACGTGGCCATGGATTACAAGAAAAAGAAGCATGTCTTCAAACTCAGGTAAAAATAACACAATGTGCAAAATGAGAATTGGCCATCTGTTGGAGTGATTTGTTTTCCTGAACAGTGTGGTTTATGTAATAAACTGGAGATTGAATGTATAGAAAGTTTTTAAAATGTATTATCCTTATTTTCAGAGTTACAGATGGAAATGAGTATCTCTTCCAAGCCAAAGATGAAGTAAGTTGGTTTCAGTATGCCAGAACCATAATTATAAAAAAGTATGTTAAAATTTAACATTTAACATTTAAATTGAGGCTCTTGTCTTGACTACCAAACCTTATTCTTGGGCTAACTTTTGTTCAGGAACAAGTATCCTTAATGCATAATGATGAACCAAACTCAGTCCACTCATAGAAAGGAAAAGTACAGTAGTGAGTGTATACATTTTTGTACTGGCCTCTAATAGAAATTCATCCTACAACCCTGGATGCGCATGCGCCATGCCCTACCGAGTTATATGGTACTAGCTACAAAGCATTTAGGTAACTGATCTTTCAATGGCCCCATACAGGAGGAGATGAGCACATGGATCCAGGCCATTCTGAATGCGGGGACACCTGACAAGATATCAGTTACACCCAGCAACCAAAGCACTCCAGCATCTAGCCGAGCGCAGACCCTACCCACTACTGTAACCCTCACCACTGAATCTAGCCCTGGCAAGCGAGAGAAAGACAAGGAAAAGGACAAGGAGAAGCGATTTAGCCTCTTTAGCAAGAAAAAACAATAAAATTTTTCAGTAATGAAGACATTCAGTTTTGTAGTATTGTATTATTTTTTTCTGTTCTTTTTCATTTTTGTCTGCCTAACCACAACGATATTCCAGCTCAACTACACCACATTTTGTGCCTAATGTTCCTTGAATTGGGTAGAAGCAATCAATGAGACTTAAAGTACAAATATTAAACTTTGTTAGTGTGTGCAGGTGTATGGAGCAGGTTCTATCGTAAAATTTATTTGGTAGGATCAGTGAGGACCTTTTTTTGTTTTTTCTTTGTGATTTTATGTACTTTTTACTTGCCATTGTGTTTTGTTAGGCTGGAAAACAATCCAGTCAAGGGTTGTAGGCACTGCAGATTTCATAGGCAATGTTTTTGCATTTGCAGAGATCCCATTCACGGTTCATGCTGCATATATCATCTCAATCGGAAATTGCCTTACAAAACTGCAAAGCTTATAACCTGCGATCTAATTGAATCCTGGTCCTAATATGGGTCTGAGTATTTAAACATTTCCTCAATTTTGTGAGGGTGTCTTGAAGAGACGGCCTGCATTCTCTTTTACTGTTGGAAAAGGGAGACAACAGTGTTTAAAATAATATTCCTTTTTGTGACTGCACATGCACATTGAAAAAATTTAATCAAACATTTCAACATAATTTACTAAGATTCCTACTTGAGTTTAATCTTGAAACAAACAGCCTCTGGAAATTATAGATTCTAAAAGTACATTGTCAGTATTAACAATAAGCGCATGTCTATTCAGATAAAAAAGCCTAAATACACATATAATTGAAACAATATGATTGTCTTGAAATTAATTCCTCATGGAATAATGTTTTATATATACGATGGACCAGTATACAGTATATATATTATTATTAATTTGTATTATTATTATTTACGTGTTTCCTTTGTTAGTTTACTTGTGTCCCTCTTTAGTTGCATCATAATGTTTCCAAATAATTATAGTACAGATTATAAAATCAGTATGTATAATAAACACTTTAAAACATTGATGTTGAATGGAAATATGGAAATACAGCATTTATTGCAAAAATGGTAATCCTTGCTTGTCAGCTCTAGCACTGTGCATTATTATTTTGCTATGTTATCCTGCTATTTGATACATAGTGTGCGATTCCTGTCACTATCTATTAAATTGGAGAAAAAACATCTTTCTGCACAATCAGAAATTATGTAATAGGAATGAAATTCTTTGCAATGTCTGGGTCTTTGGACATATATAGACCATTGACCCGGCTTTCTGATCTATGAAACTGCACCTGTAGACCCTCTGACTCTTTCTGTTAAATATGTGGTGTCATTAAATGCTTTTAAACATTATCTATGCATGTTGTCTATTGTTTTGGAAAGGTTGTGGCTCATCTGCTTGAAAATATAATGTTGATGCCATGAACTGTCCATACCTCTTGGCTCTGTTTAATCAATGCACCCACCATTCTTGTAAATTTGCACACTCTTATCGGAAAATAACAAGTCTGTTGTACAATTCTTTTTACTGTTATTTAACCATTCAAGTTGATTAAAAACCTATTCCTTTTTTGAGTAACAATGTGCGGGGAGCAATTAGGGTTAATTGTTTTACTCAGGGACAGAACAACATAGCTTTCACCTTGGCAATAGGCGGATTAGAACCATGGAACTTTTTAACACCAACCACTAGGCCAACTTGCTGCACAAATGATTGGTAAGCATCCACTGCGCAGGTTTTGGTATCCCAAGTATTATGTCATTGTGAAGATCTCTTCTTAATTTAATGAACAGTTGATTTTGGCAAACCTAAAAATTTGGGGTAAGTCTGATCAATTTAATCTGCCTTATAATGGACAGGTTAACTTGAATTGACATTCTTTGGTCTTTGTGTTTTCAGACACCAGGAACAGACTCCAAAAGCAAACGCAAAAACATCAAGACTTTCCATTAAGAGCTCTAACGTGCAATAAACTTGCAAAGACCACCTAATATTAAAAAGCTGCGAAGCCCTACTTTGAAACTGCCAATCCTGCCACCCCACCATATTATATTGTTCAAGAAACAATGGTTATTTGTTGTTTCAAAAAATGACAAAAAGTAATAACTGCTCTTCATTAAGGCTGAAACATCAGTTTGGTTTGACATTTATTTGAAAACAAATGTTATTAACAGTTAAACTGTCTTCAGTTGGAAAAAGGAATAAGGGGCTCCTGTATGGTTCAAGTGGTCTTGTTTTAGAGCAGACCATTCTACTGCTCCAAAAACTGACTTTTGTACTGGAGTTTCTGTTTTCAAGTCTGCAAACACAGTATGCTGCTCTGTGCTTGAAGCTTATTATGGTAATATAGAAAGAAAATTAAAAGTGCCAATTAATTGAATAAACACAGAGGTAGAATCCATTTGATAAACTTTTCAAACAAAACGTTATTGCTACCGTAGCTTGAAGTAAAAAAAAACTGTCTTGTGTTTTGTGGCAAGCCCATACCATGGCTTAAAGTAATAAATATCAACTTAACCTGGATAGCCTGGCTAATTCAGGGATTGTTGTCATACAGCACATGTTTGAAAGGAAAAGTTCTATAAATGCATACATATCAACTTTTTTATGAATACGATAGTCTTTGATTAAGTTGTGTAAACAGAAAAGATTTACAGTACATTGTATGCACAGAACATCCTACCTTTTTTGACCTAGATCCCAAATCCAGTCCACAATTTCCCCTATTAGCATACATTTTTGTTGTAGACCTGGAGGGTATTTCAGAAAGGATGGTTAACATACTCTGAGTTGAAACCACAACTCTGGGTTGACTGACTCTGAGCTGTCAAAATCAGAGTTGACGGTTTCAGAACAGGTTGTAACAATTAGTTCAGTCAACTCTGAGTTAAGTTAACCCTGAGTAAAGCACGTGGACGAGGAGATAAAAAGCCCTCATCAATGGAATACAGATAACGTGATTCATCATGGCAACAGGAGAAAGGGTACTTCTCCCCAGTGGAATTAGATATATTAATGAATGCACATGAAGAATATGAGTATACAGTGGATATAAAAAGTCTACACACCCCTGTTAAAATGCCAGGTTCTTGTGATGTAAAAGAATGAGACAAAGATGAATCATGTCAGAACCTTTTCCACCTTTAATGTGACCTATAACGAACAATTCAATTGAAAACAAACTGAAATCTTTGAGGGGGAAAAACACAAAACTCACAATAACCTGGTTGCATAAGTGTGCACACTCTTAAACTAATACATTGTTGAAGCACCTTTTGATTTTATTACAGCACTCAGTTGTTTTGGGTAGGAGTCTATTAGCATGGCACATCTTGACGTGGCAATATTTGCCCACTCTTCTTTGCAAAAGTGCTCCAAATCTGTCAGATTGCGAGGACATCTCCTGTGCACAGCCCTCTTCAGATCACCCCACAGATGTTCAATTGGATTCAGGTCTGGGCTCTGGCTGGGCCATTCCAAAACGTTGATCTTCTTCCGGTGAAGCCATGCTTTTGTGGATTTGGATGTGTGCTTTGGGTCGTTGTTGTGCTGAAAGGTGAACTTCCTCTTCATCTTCAGCTTTCTAACGGACACCTGAAGGTTTTGTGCCAAAATTGCCTGGTATTTGGAACAGTTCATAATTCCCTCCACCCTGACTAAGGCCCCGGTTCCAGCTGAAGAAAAACAGCCCCCAAACATGATGCTGCCACCACCATGCTTCACTCTGGGTATGGTGTTCTTTGGGTGATGTGCAGTGTTGTTTTTGTGCCAAACATACCTTTTGGAATTATGGCCAAAAAGTTCAACCTTGGTTTCATCAGACCATAACACATTTTCCCACGTGCTTTTGGGGGACTTGATGTTCGTTTTTGCAAACTTCAGCCGGGCTTCGATGTTTTTCTTTGTAAGAAAAGGCTTCCGTCTTGCCACCCTACCCCATAGCCCATTCATATGAAGAATACGGGAGATTGTTGTCACATGTAGCACACAGCCAGTACTTGCCAGAAATTCCTGCAGTTCCTTTAATGTTGCTGTAGGCCTCTTGGAAGCCTCCCTGACCAGTTTTCTGCTCGTCTTTTCATCAATTTTGGAAGGACGTCCAGTTTTTGGTAATGTCTGTGTTGTGCCATATAAGACTTGATGATGACTGCCTTCACTGTGTTCCATTGTATATCTAATGTTTTGGAAATTCTTTTGTAACCTTCTCCTGACTGATATCTTTCAACAATGAGATCCTTCTGATGCTTTGGAAGCTCTCTGCGGACCATGGCTTTTGCTCTGAGATGCAACTAAGAAAATGTCAGGAAAATCCTACTAGAACAGCTGAACTTTATTTGCGATTAATCAGAGTCACTTTAAATGATGGCAAGTGTGTAATGACTTCTATTTAACATGAGTGTGAATGTGATTGGTTAATACTGAACACAGCCACATCCCCAGTTATAAGAGGGTGTGCACACTTATGCAACCAGGTTATTGTAAGGTTTTTATTTTTAATTTTTCCCCCTCGAAGATTTCAGTTTGTTTTTCAATTGAATTGTTCACATTATAGGTCACATTAAAAGTGGAAAAAGTTCTGAAATGATTTATCTTTGTCTCATTCTTTTACATCACAAAAACCTGGCATTTTAACAGGGGTGTGTAGACTTTTTATATCCACTGTATATTCAAGAAAGAAGCAATACAGTTTCAGCAGCAAAAGAATGTGAGCTAGCGTGGCAGAAAATAAATTACTGACCGAGACAATGCGTGAGTATTAACTGAAAAAAAAGAAAATTCACATCTCGAATCTTCCACTCATTAAATATTTATATAACGTGTGCGTGTGGGTGTAAAATCAAGTTCAAAGTTTATTCATCAAATGCACTGAATAACACAGTTTCATTCTGAACAGTGACATTCTTGTGACATGGCACACATCTGCATAGTAAGAACTAAGAAATATACATAGCAAAAATTTAGCAATAATATACATAAAAATGTTAACTAGCAGCAATTTTAAAGAGAGTAGGATGGGACATATGAACAATACTATCAGTATGATCATAGATCATTGTTGCTGGTTCAGGAGACTTATGGCCTGAGGGAAAAAACTCTGGAATCTGGAGTCTGGAAGCGTGTGCTCCGATGCTCCGGTAGTGTCAACCAGACGGCAGTAGCGGTGTGAATAGACCATTGCCTTGGTGGCAGTAGTCTTTGACGTTCCATGTTTCCTAAGGCATCGTGTATGGTAGATGCTTTGCATGGAGGGGATATGGCAGCCGATGACGCGCTCCGCAGACCTCACCACCCTCTGGAGGGACTCGCGATCGGAGCGGCTGCCTTACCAGGCAGTTATGCAGCCTTAGAGGATGCTCTCAATGGTGCACCTGTAGAAGTTGGTGAGAGTTTTTACAGAAATGCCAAACTTTTTGAGTCTCACGAAGTTGCTTTTGGGCAGTTTTCACTGCCGAGTTCACTTGCCTGGACCAAGTGAGGTCAGCTATTTATGCAGGTGCAACCTAACAGGCACAAAATGTACTTGGCAGCAACTGAAGATGAAATACAAAAATATACCTCAAACAGGAAAAGTATAATATCAGTTTAAGCAATTGTGATGCTGTTTAGCCTCCCCTACCTAATTAGACACCTCTCAGTGGCTACATGCAACATATATTTAAGTAGTAAGTGAAATTTTCTAAGCAAAAAATAAGTACAATTATCGAAAAAAGTACAATTCTTTTTTGGCCTATCTACAGAAGCCCTGAAGCCCATGCAGTAAAAAAAAAGTTGGTTTATCTCGTTCAAACAACTTAGTATCTCGTTTAAACAATGTATTATCTTGTTTGAATGACTGAGTAAAGAAATGATGGAAAAAAAAAATTGGAAAAAAAAACTTAGCTTTTTTTTCTGTGTGCATGTTCGTAGTACAAGTAGCCCGTCCATCATCGCCAGTACATCCAGAGATAACAGGCTGGTCTACGCAGATTAATAACCACAGTATTAACCTAACATAAATCCCTATAGAAATAGGTTTGTAATGGGCATTTGATTGTTTTGTAGGCTAGTTCACACTAATCAGGGATGAATGCATATATATATATATATATATATATATATATATATATATATATATAAAAGAAAAAGGTACAGTGGTCTCTTCATTTTTTTCCGGAGCGGTATATATATATATATATATCTTCATTTTTTTCCGGAAAAAATGAGACCACTGTACCTTTTTCTTTTTTTTTCCTGCAATTTGATCGCTTCTGTTCCTCACTCAAAACTTTCCTTTTCAACTTTTTTGGAAAGAAAAGAAAAAGGTGCAGTGGTCTCTTTATTTTTTCCAGAGCTGTATATACATGTATATTATAGTAATGAAACGTGGCTGGTTCTAGGTTTCTCTTTAAATAAATGTATTCAATTTATAATCCTTAAAACAGCTGTCTTGGTGGTTCTAGTGTTCAATTTATTTTTTCTGTTTGGTGTGAAC
Organism: Esox masquinongy; assembly: GCA_016801175.1. Classification (NCBI taxonomy): domain Eukaryota; kingdom Metazoa; phylum Chordata; class Actinopteri; order Esociformes; family Esocidae; genus Esox; species Esox masquinongy. The sequence continues at coordinate 40,748 of JACXGI010002522.1, read as the reverse complement.
ATTTTCGTTGATGTAGGATATTTTTCAAACTGCCCTCTAGTTGTATGCGCTCTGAGAATGAAAACAATTTCAGGAATGCAGGGTGTGTGTTGAAACGAACACACTCGTCAAAAGTATCCGTAAGATAGTGAACATTGTCGGGAGTCGCTACAATGTTCTCCAGTGATCCTTAGACCATTATTTTTCAAACCGCCCTCTAGTTGTATGAGCAATGGGAATGAAAACAATTTCAGGGACATTTTACGTTTATATTCACCTCCTCTGCCACATTTAATATTTTAAAGTACAAACATTATGGAGATAAAACGTCAATAAAATAGGAAGGTTATTTTAATCAAATAGCCAGTTGGGAAGGTTGCAGACGCAATGTTTATATCTGCAAACGTTTAAATCTGCAAACGGTTAGCAGTGACAATCACAAAGCTATAGCTTACCTTATTATTCATTCGACAGCTTGCTGGACATTTGATTTCGAACGAATGTAATAGCATGTTAATTTATCTTTGCCTACATGGCAAATAAATGAACATGACAGGAAATGTTTTCATGAACATCATATGCCAATTGCTTAAAAGATTTAGAACATTAAAGAATAAAATAGGAATGTTATTTCTTAACCAAATACCTATACACTAAGACATTGTAAATTTTAGGAAAACTAACGAGAAACGCGTTGAGTCATGGCAATGCTAGAAGAAATGTCAATTTGAACAATTTCAAGTTTCCAATTATATCTTATTTCTATGCTAGGCTACAATATTATAATATGCTGTTCATATCATGTATAAGCAATCAAAAAGTCTTGCCCTAGGTCCGACAGTATTCTCCAGAGTAAATAGGCTACCGATATCCTAACAAGCAAATTCCAAAAAATACAGTATTTTCGCTTGAGGCATATGATTGAAGCATTTTATTCTCGGTCACAATCAAGGATGGATGTGAGGTAGGCTTATTCAGAGGTCATATGGATGACTTGCTGCTGTGACACCAGCGCTACTGTCCGGCGACTGTAGGGCCAGGTCCACCATGTATCATAAATATTTTAACCATATGCCTCAAAAAAAGAACCATCATTTTTTTTACTAAGTCGTTTAAACGAGATACTAACTCGTTCAAATGAGATACTAAGTCGTTTGAACGACTTAGCAACAAACAATTAGTAGGAAAAAAACAAAACAAAAATTCAAAAAACATATTTTTTCATAATTTTTTGTACTAAGTCATTCAAACCAGATACTAAGTCATTCAAACGAGATAAACTTAGTCTCTGGGCCCACTTTTTTTTTTACTGCTTGGGCTTCAGGGCTTCCGTACCTATCTGCACATTATGTGAATAGGAAGTATTTCCACAGCATTAATCTCCTTCATTTACTGAAGGAGCTGTGAGGGAGAGTATGAGTGTCATCTATGCAGCCAATCAACCTTGGAAACCCTAAAATATTAACTGATTTGTGCTTTAAGTCTCAAAGCTTTATACTAAATAAACTGATTACTGCTTAGACTGATACCTGCAATTCTGTGGACTTCTTTTTTGATGAGTCTTGTGGGTCTGTGACTTAGGAACTCTACAGAACACGTTTCAGTGCAAGAGTCACATCTCTGACAGCCCGACAGAGATGGTTGCCTTAGACATATGCTCAGCATCACCAATGTTATACAGAAAATTGCAACACAAGAATTTGTTCCAAACTGAGAGCATGTCCACCATGTATCATAGGAACGATATGAGGCCTGAGAATATTTTTCAGATGAATGATCGATTGTGCAGAAAAACTGTAATTCTCAAAAAAATAATCATTATGGAATAATAAAACATCCAAGTGGGGAACATCCATCACTCCCGACTGAGATTTCTGCGGAGAATTTGTGCTTCTACTGGCTCTTTGAGAAAAGGACACACCCAGTCTGATACATTCAGATGGCAGGTTTCAGTGAAAGAGTAGGACAAACTCAGGGTTTGTTGGATAAAACCTGCTAGTGAGCAGGTTAGCTTCACAGAGTATGTTACCGTAGTAACTGACTCAGAGAAACGCTGAACTGGCTTTTAAACCCGTAAACCCAGAGTTTGCATCAACTCTGAGTCAACTAACTCTAGGTTTTCACTAAATCTGCCTTTTGAAATACACCCCTGGACAAGCACACCCCATTCAACCAAATGAAAGCCTGATAATTAGTTGACAAGTTGAATCAGCTGTGCTTTGCTGGGGCTACAATGAAAATGTGCACTGTTGGGGGTACTTGATCACCTTAGTTGGGAAGCACTGATCTAGATGATGAAAATCCTTCTCAGCCATTGTTTAAGTCAATTAATGTAGTTCATTTATATATTCGTCGGCACCGGAAGATGGGGTAAAAACACAGGCCTGAAACAGGTGTTTACTCCTCCCTCGCACCCCAAGTGCCTGCCCTAAATCCTTGGTGTAGAATTTCTAATGGAAGCACAAATCTCTGGAGCTGACATTAACATGAAACACTGGTGTCAAACTGGTACTGGGGTAAAGCACCAGTGGATATGTGTCATGAGTGCCATGATAAGAGTGCTCCCTAGATCGAGGTGTCATGTGGCTAAGAACCATGCAGTGTACAACGGAATGTGAATTGCTGTGCAGAAACGTGTATATTGTACTATTGAGTACCTTCTGGGCAAGGACGGCTCTAAATTCTGAGACCCCTGGGCACAAGTGTCTTTTGGAGGCCCCTCTTCCCCAAATGTATGCAACGTTCGCACACACAAGATTTTTCCGTAATATCGCCTCGCTTGCTTTCTTCAGTTTTTTGCTTTTCTTTTTGAAACACCAGTGCTCCAAAATTTTTTGAAAAAAAAACTACAATACTACAAATTACTTATTTGATCGATGCCAAGGTAGGTTAGATGAAACTGACAGTTGTCTCTCTCACAAATAGCAACTTTAATTTGAATGGACAAAATTTACATATCAGAATGCTTTCATTAATTTAAGCAAAAAATAAGTTATTGCCTAAATAGGTTGACCAGACGTCCCGTTTTTCCCGGGACAGTCTCGTATTTCAGTCCATTTTCAGGTGCCCCGACTTATTTAGAAAAAAACGTTTTGTCCCGTATTTTCACTTGCTTCTGTTTTTAGATTGGTCCCACCTACTGCCCATTGGTCCAACCTTCTGCCCATTCAAATGTGACAGGTTATCATGCACAGCTTTCTATGAGAAACTAATTAAAGACAAGCGAACTCTGAGGAAGATTTCCTCAATGCAAAAAATACAACAGGCCACCGGACTCAAGTTAGCAAAAGTGTCATGGGCTTGATGGGCTGAAGGGTCCTTATATTCAAGGGCTATTGGTCTATCACTCTACATTTTGCAATCACAGTAATTGTCCCACAGGCTTCTTACCATTAGGGGCCTCGGTGTGCCTTGAGGCCCGAGGCCCATAATAATCTGGCCCTGCTTCTGGGCGAAGTGGTTGTGGGAATGTTTACTGACATGGTTGTCAGCTTTATGTGCCTGTTACTACTGCATGGGACGTAGTTATCGAAGAGTGTTGTATGACACAGATACTCTATACAGCTCTGGAAAGAATTAAGAGACCACTCCAAGTTTTTCTTAAATCAGCGTCTCAACACGTATGGCAGCCATTCCAATCCGGTGAATATATTTCACTAGGCAGCCATTCCAATTTTGTGGTGGAAGTCAACTTCATAAGAAACGTTTGTCAGTTCAACACAATGCTTAATGGTGCCTAGTGAAATATATTCAAACTTGGCGTGATGTTAATGCATGACAAAATGACGCAATTGTCTGACAAGGTAGTATGCCCTGGCATACTAGCTTACTATATATAAAACAGTATATATAAACTTACTTCACCATCATCCGAGAAGTACGTACTTCAAGTACGTAGTATGTAGTATGCAATTTGAGATTCAGAGAACGCTTTCGATTACCTCGTATTTCACATAGCGTGATTAGCTATTCAACTGTTATTGTATGGATGACCATCTACAGTAATCTTTCTATAAGAGTATATATTAGTTCTGTTAATAAACATTCTGTTGCCCACGTTATTTCAGCAAAAATGTAATGGCTGGGATAAAAGTTCCATTTGGAGACTATATGGAGGCGGTCTGTCTATCAGTAAGCCCTGTGGCCTTGTGGGATTATCCCTGACCTTCAACCTTTTGACCCCAGTTCGATTCTACTCTCAGACATTCCAATTTATGTCTCTCATAAATATTTTTCTACTCGGTACTTTTCAGTCTTCACACAACAATATACAGCTTTGGAAAAATTAAGAGACCACTCCTAATTTTTCTTAAATCAGCATCTCTACATGTATGGCAGCCATTCCATTCCAGTGTCTGTTAAATTCCAACAAAGGCACACCTCATTTTACTTAATGAGGTACTGATTAGGTGATTACCTGAACCAAATCTAATTTAACAAGGAAAAGTATAAAAACCACCGCTGTGGTCATCACTATCCTCTTGCAATAGGACCAGCTGGATGGCAAAAACAGTGCAAGTAGTACCTCAAAGGTAATTTGAATGAAAAAATAACTATTCAGCATGACAAAAGAGTTGAAAAGAAAAGCTTTGAGTGAGGAAAAGAAGGGTTCAATTCTGGCTTTACAGGCAGAGGGATACAGTGAGCGTCAGGATGCTTCAATCCTGAAACATTTCAAAGACGGCGGTTCATAAGAACAAGGCCAAGCAACAGACATTGGGGACAACAAAGCTACAAACTGGCAAAGGGCGAAAACGACTGTCCACTGACCGAGATGACCATCAACTCATTTGAATGTCACTCAACAATCGTAGGATGACATCAGGTGACCTACAAAAAGAATGGCAAATAGCAGCTGGGGTGAAGTGCATGGTGAGGACGGTTCGAAACAGACTCCTAGGGGCACTGAATTTGTGCAAAGCTAGACAAAAGCCCTTCATCAATGAGAAGCAAAGAAGAGCCAGGCTGAAGTTTGCAAAAGATTATAAGGATTGGACCGTAGAGGAATGGAATAAGGTCATCTCTAACGAGTCAAATTTTCAGCTTTGCCCAACACCTGGTTGTCTAATGGTTAGACAGAGACGTGGAGAGGCCTACAAGCCACAGTGTCTCACACCCACTGTGAAATTTGGTGGAGGATCGGTGATGATCTAGGGATGCTTCAGCAAGACTGGAATCGGGCAGATCTTTTTTGGGTTATTTTGACCAGTTCAGTCGTTTGATCAGTAGTTTATAGAATAAAACAAAACTGTTCATTTTACTCAAACCCATACCAATGAATAGTAAAACCAGAGAAACTGAAAATTTTGCAGTGGTCTCTTAATTTTTTCCAGAGCTGTATACGGCAAAAAGTATGTGGACACCCTTACTAATTATTGAGTTCAGGTGTTTCAGCCACACCCATTGCTCACAGGTGCATATAATCCAGCACATACCCATGAAATCTCCATTGACAAACACTGGCAGTACAATACTACATACTGAAGAGCTCAGTGACTTTAAACATGGCATTGTCATAGGATGCCACCTTTGCCACAATTCAGTTTGTGAAATTTCTGTCCTTATAGATTTGCCCTGGTGAACTGAAAGTGCTATAATTGTGAAGTGGAAGTGTCTAGGAGCAACAACAGCCCAGACACGAAGTGGTAGACCATGCAAACACACAGAGTGGGGCCGCTGAGCACTGAAGCACATAGCATGTAAAAATCACCTATCGTCTGTTGCATCACTCGCCACAGAATTCCAGACTGCTTCTGGAAGCAACATCAGCACAAGAACTGTCCTTTGGGAGTTTCAAGAAATCAGTTTCCATCGCCGAACAGCTGTACGCAAGCCTCACATCAACATGCACAATGCCAAGTGTAGGCTGGAGTGGTGTAATGCACAATGCCACTGGACTCTGGAGCAATGGAAATGTGTTCTCTGGAGTGATGAATCATGCTTCACCATTCGGCAATCTGATGGATATCCGAATGCATAGTGCCTACTGTAAAGTTTGATGGTGGAGGGATAATGGTCTGGGACTGTGTTTCAGGGTTTGGGCTAGGCCCCTTAGATCCAGTGAAGGGTCATGTTAATGCTACAGAATGCAAAGACATTTTAGATAATTAGGTGCTTCCAACTTTGTGGCAACAGTTTGGGGAAGGCCCTTTCCTGTTCCAGCATGACTGTGCCCCTGTACACCAAGTGTTGTCCATAAAGACATGTTTTGACAAGGTTGTGTGGAGGAACTCGAGTGGGAACTCAATGCGATATATTAATGCACATGGTTTTGGAATGGGACGTCCAACAAGCAAATACTTTTGGCCATATACTTGGTGCAAAAGTCTAGCATTGGGTCGCGCTAACTAAATCATGTAAATTTAAGAATTTCTTTGATTCATTGTTGGAGAAAACAAAGGAAGATGGCGAAAGCATTTGGCACCAGACCTCCACCTATTTTCACACCTTTTGTGACAAGGATTCAATCTTTTAGCGAAGAGTATATAAAGCCCTTGAAGCCATAAGACTTAGAGCAACGCATCCTGCCATTAGTGTATATTCTGATTCTGACCTGCAAATGACTTGCTCACATGCAACCGAATAAATCAACACAACCTACTGCTATTTACATTTGAAGACTTCCTATTTTTAGTCATATTACATATTACAAAACCAGTGGTTCATGTCACTAGACCTCAAGGATCCCTACTTTCATATCTGGGTTCATCCTGCCCTCAGGAAGAATCTGAGATTTTCATTCAAGTACATTGCCTAAAAGAATCTCAATTTCCCTTTGGTCTGTCCCTGGTCTCACAGATTTTCACGAAGTGTGCCAAAGGGAATCAGGGTCCTAGCATACATGATTCAGGATAAACCATGTCAAAAGCTTGCTGGATCCCAGCAGACTACCTTTTCTTACTTAACATTAAATTATGTAACAGCCCTCAATACAGAGACCTCAAAAAAAACTTCCTACAGCTTTTAAGGCTCATGGTAGTACTAGTAGGCTTGCCTCCGGGTGTGGGTTCCACCAAAAAAGGCCCAGGGCTGCTACCACAAGGGGAATATATTTTCTTAATGGAAACAGTGTTCGCTCTCTCCAGTCCTTTCTGTCCTACAGGATCTGCTTGACAAGGGCAGACCCTTCTCAACTACAAAAATCAACTGGTGCATCTCAAAAACATTTGAATATTGTGGAAATGTTTTTTCCATAATTCAAATCAAAAAGTGACAACTTCATATATTCTAAATTCATTACACATAAAGTGAAACATTTCAAGCCTTTTTTGTTTCAGTCTTGATGATTACGACGTACAGCTCATGGAAATCAAAAATACAGTATCTCAAAATATTGCATGGAGGCAATCAGCCCGTGGCACTGGTGAGGTGTTATGGAAGTCCAGGTTGCTCTGATAGCGGCCTTCAGCTCGTCTGTGTTGTTGGGTCTAGTGTATCTCATTTTCCTCTTGACAAGAGTCAACTCAGGAGAGTTGGCTGGACAATCAAGCACAGTAATACCATGGGCAGCAAACCAGTTACCAGTCGTTTTGGCATTGTGGGAAGGTGCCAAGTCCTGCTGGAAAAGGAAATCAGCATCTCCATAAAGCATGTCAGCAAATGGAAGCATGAAGTGCTCAAAAATCTCCTGGTAGATGGCTGCCTTGACTCTAGACTTGATAAAACACAGTGGACCAACACCAGCAGATGAGATGGCACCCCAAACCATCAATGACTGTGAAAACTTCACACTGGACTTCAAGCAACTTGGATTCCGTGACTCTCTACTTTTTTCTCCAGACTCTGGGACTTTGATTTCCAAATAAAATGCAAAATTTACCTTTCTTCTGAAACGAGGACTTGAGCAACGTTCCAGTTCACTTCCAGGAGCAGTGAGCAACGTTCCAGTTCTTTTTCTCCTTCGCCAAGGAAGATACTTCTGTCGTTGTCTCTGGTTTAGGAGTGGCTTGACACTAGGAATGTGACACTTGTAGCCCATTTCCTGGACACGTCTATGTGTGGTAGCTCTTGATACACTGACTCCAACCTCCCCCATGTTCTTGAATCGGCTTTGCTTGACAATCCTCTCAAGGCTGCGGTAATCCCTGTTGCTTATGCACCTTTTCCTACCACACCTTTCCCTTCCAGTCAACTTTCTAAGAATATGCTTTGATACAGCACTCTGCGAACAGCCAGCTCTTTCAGCAGTGACCTTCTGTGGCTTAACCTCCTCGTGGAGGGGGTCAGTGAGTGTCTTCTGGACAAATATCAAGTCAGCAGTCTTCCCCATGATTGTGATTCTGTGTACTGAAGGCTCAGGGAGTTAATTAGCTGATTAGAGCTCTTCTCAAGTCGACATTTCTGTATTGTAAATTTTTTATTCTAATATTTTGAGATACTGGGTTTTTGATTTCCATGAGCTATAAGCCGTAATCATCAAAACTGAAACCAACAAGAAACCAGGCAAGCCTAGTTCAGCCGGCCTGCAATAAAAAGCTTTGATCATTGTTGCCCTCCAGAGATACGAACCCGGATGGCCTACGTGAAAGGCTGTGTCTTTAACTACTACGCCACCAAGCTATACACCTGCTGACTGTTGATATAACCTCTTGACATTTTATAATTCTGTCACTCATTAACATCACATCAAGTTTGAATATTTCTTTAGACACCACTAACCATTGTGTTAAACTAGAGAAACATTTCTTATTAAGTTTCCCTCCACCACAAATAGCATCTATGAACTGTATGGGTTTTGCCCCTGGCCGTTTTAACAGCTTATTAGCCATTCGTGAATGACATTGATACAATATCTACTGTATCAATATAGGTGACGATAACGGACTTTTTCGTCAAGTGAAAAGACGAGAGAATCGTGTAGTCTATCCGGAACAAATCCTAAGATATAATTTGAAACTTCACCAGAAATAGTCACAATATAACAAACAGTTTCATTTTAGGCTTATAACGCAGCTACGGAAGGTTTTAGCCAGCAAAGTTTTTGTCTATCCTGAACAAATCCTCTTTTGCCACTGGCCATTTTAACAGCTAATTAGCCATTCGTGAATGACATTGATACAGTATCTATCAATATAGGTGACGATAGTGATGGCCATTCGAGGCTTCATTACTGTTCTTCTTGCAGCAGGATATTATGCTAGCAGTGCTAACTCAGATTTTCTTTTTCAAAATAAAAGCCATCATTGAAATATATAAGGTAATATAGTTAACAATCTAGTCTGTACATTTTTTTAATGTCCATTCCAATGTTATTCTTGTCTGTTCGTTTTCACAGACTAGATTGTTAACTATATTGCCTTATACATTTTAATGATGGCTTTTACTGTGATAAAGAAAAAATTAGTGCTGCCAGCATAATATCCTGCTGCTAAAATAACGCTAATGAAGCCTCGAATGGCCATCACTAGGTGACGATAACTGACTTTTTCGTCAAGTGAAAAGATGAGAGAATCGTGGAATCCACCAGAAATAGTCGCAATACTGTATAACCGCAAACTGTTTTAGTTTATGCTTACTATAACGTAGCTACTGAATGTTGTAGCCAGCTAAGTTTTTGTCTATCCTGACCCAAAAAGCATGCCCGGATGCGTACTTCGAAAATCCACAAGAAATCGTCACACTATAATCATAAAAAGTTTTATTGCGGCCCGCAATTAAAATGATTAAATATCGCCGCCCTCACTGGATTCAAACTCGGCTCTTCCACGTGAGTGGCACTGTCTTTAACCACTACGCCATGGCACTACACATTTTACAGGTCGCTAGATACCATTCAGCATTGTTTTAAACTGACTAATGTTTCTTATTAAGATTATTTCCACCACAAATAGCGTCTATAAACTATGGCTTTTGCCACTGGCCGTTTTAACAACTTATTAGCCAGTACTAACTTCCTAGGAATAGTCATAAGAACTGAGCAATTGCTAGCGAGACTGAAGATGAACTTTTCCCTGCCAAAGCTATTTAATTTCATGGCACAAAAACATTTGTTTTTCTTTTATTCGTGAATGACATTGATACAATAACTATAGGTGACGATAACTGACTTTCTCGTCAAGTGAAAAGACGAGAGAATTGTGGAAACCCCAACTCTTTTACTGCCCAAGGGGTTTTGATAAAGCCTATGTTATTACCCCCAAAAGCATGCACAGATGCATACTTTTGAAAATCCACCAGAAACAGTTGCAATATAACTGTAAACAGTTTTAGTTTAAGCTTACTATTACATAGATACTGAGGGTTATAGCCAGCAAAGTTTTTGTCTATCTGGAACAAATCTAAATGCATATTTTGTTTTGACTGTGAGGGGATTCAATCGTCGACCCTATAACTTGCAGGCCCGCTTCTCTAACCACTATGCTATTTAAGGTCGGTTGGTCAGTTAATGACATTCGCTCTTCTAGGCCTGCTCTGCTTACGCAGCAAAAAGACTTGGAATGTTTCACTTTATGTGTAATGAATCTAGAATATATGAAGGTGTCACTTTTTGATTTGAATTACAGAAAAAACTTCCACAATATTAAAATTTTTACCTTGTGGGAATCTCTGCAAGTAAGATTTGGTGATTCTTTGGTAGGGTCACATCCTTTGACTAGTAATTTTCCGCAGGGCGCATGTCCTCTCTGCACTCCATTCTTTGCTATTCTTGTCCCCGGAGTATCAATGTCTCCATTCCAACTTTCCTGTGCATGTTCTGCACATATACATGGGTAAGACCCAAGACAAATTTGGAGGAAAGAGGAGGTGTTTGTTGTCTTTGCCACAGGTGAGCATGGATGTGAACACATGATTGACAATTATATTCAACTTGAGACCCAACAACCAAACGTGCTGAGATGGAGTCAGGCAGCTCTTCACCAGATACACTGTGGACCACAGAGAGTCAACGTGTGCCAGCAGTGTGCACTGCCAATGCTACTAACACTAACAAATGCATCAGCCAAAGGCAGGCCATAGCCTGAGAGGTCAACGTTTCCAGGGAAACCCTGCTAGGGGCCGGACCACAGGTCAATTTCTCTGGGCTGCAGGCATTCATGGAGAAGTCACTCACTCTTCTCCCACTTCTCCAATAAAATGAGGCCAGGTCAAACAATGCAAAGATAAAGAGCGAGGTGGGGGAAATGGTCCCGTCCAACCAACACCTTTTTGTGAGGTTTAAGGAGGCAAGACTGAAACAAAATTCCTGTATACAGAAAACAACAAATGGCTGGATTTGGAGTTGGTAACAACTCCAAATGTAGTTTGTTTAAGCTGTTTAAAAAATTATAAAAACACTTCTGTGAGTAGTTAATATAGGACGGCTTCTGTTACTTTTGGATGATTGATTGACAGTAGGCGGGACTTCTTGTTTGTGGACGGGACTTCCGGTTTGGTAGGTGGGACTTCCTTGGTGACGTATGCAGGGGTGGGACTTCCGGTGTGACGTATGTTCCGGGGTGGTACTTCCTGTGTGACATATGTTAGGGGTTGTAACTCCCTCTATGGGGGGATGACATATGGTATGTGGGGTGTGTGGTATGTAATTTCTGGTGGCTTTGATGTTTAACAATAGGGCGCCAGGGTTCGGAAATGTTAAATTCCCAAGGCATAAGATGTTACGATATGTAGTGTGATGTTTGCTGTTTAACAAAAGGGCACCAGGGTTCTGGAATGTTTAATCCCACAGGCAATCGATGTTACAAGTTTGTACAACAGATGATCTATAATCAGTGGGTGGTACCTTTCATGTTTTTACAATGCTTGTGTAACATGGGTTTGTGCCATTTTAACAAGTACAGAATTTCTTGTGTAAGATATAAAGAGGAGATCGAGAGGATTTTGGAGTTTCTGCCCATTTATTATTTTAACATGGGTCTTAAGATCAGATCTGCCAATTGTAACGGCCCACAAAAATAATCCTTGGCACAAAATGCAATACATTCAAGTTCATTAACATCCCTTGTTTTACACAAGGTTTGTAATCCACCATAGTATTACTTAATATATACATCGTGTGGGCGGCATTAGTATTTTAAAAGAAAATTAAACCTGGGTCGAGCAGACATTATGGCTTGGTTGATTGCGTTATGGTTGGGTTAAAAATAGTGTTAAAAATAAAACTGACGACTTTGGTACATGTGTATGTATGATCAATGATTACTCGTGAAATCAGAATGGGTATTTTAGGCCAGCATTAACCTGAGTTGTATTATATGGCAAAAAGTTACACACGTACCTGGAAGGTGGAGTTTAAATGTGTGTGTGTGTGCATGTGTGTGAGGGAATGCGAGACTTCCGGGTATTGAAGCATGAAATTAATTCAGATTTTGGTATGCTGTATTTTGGACCTATATTTATTATTAAATATAGGTCCAAATTAAGAATGTATAAAAGAAATTCATAATGAAAATGATGGAGCAATCCAAACGTTAAGCTTTTATATTTCTTTCATATTGTTTGTTTTATATCTTTGGTTTAGGGATGAGTGGAATTCAACACAGCCTTGTTTGGACAACACCTTTTTGGACTATCAGACCTTGGTAAATAGTCTTTTAACATTTAGAAATCATCAGCTTTAAATACCTGTATACACTTGGTCTTCTGTTAACACACATTGTTTTTATTTCAGAACAAATAACCAACATCGGTGTCAGATGGACTGCGCGGTTGTGATTTTACTCAACGTCATGAACCGATGATTCTTGTGTAAGTGTGAACATTCACAGACATTTTCATTGGTGTTCTAAAATGTTATTAACATTCTGACAATCTGAATATAGCTGAATCTTTGTTTTCTATATATCAACCAACAGTGTGGAGCGGGGTAATGTTTGAGACTACTACAACACCATAATGGCTTCAGTTATGGTACCCCCCACCTTGTGGCTGTACAGCGTCTTTTGTTCCATAGTTACCCCCATTTCACAATGTTTGAAAGCTGAAGGTAATACATCTTTACATTCAACTCATCAAAACTGTGATGTATGTAAATGTATGTTTGCGTTAGAATAATATTTTAACCTGTAAGTGGATCATTATTTACACATTAAGATAGAGAAATGGTGAAAGATAGTGCTAACAACAGACCAGACACTCAACAACCATCAACCTCAACACACATCCAACAGACCGTACCTAACACGAGTGTGCACAGCGATACCGCCATAGATAATACTCACAATACAGTGAAAAGACCTCGCATGTAGGCACCAGACTCTCCTCCGAGCTCTCTGATGCATACTCATTACAACAACCTGGCTGATTTTGAAAGGTACAGATCTTTAACGCAGACCGGTGATGGTGAGGTTAGAGTGACGCAACGTAACCAATTTGACAATGTTGAATTACGACAGTCTGTAAATTTCCAAAATATGGGCGAAGTTGATGATTTTGGTGTGTTTTATGCACGCATTATGGAAGGTTTGGATACTTTGATTGTTAGAGCTTCAGACTTTGTACAAGGTCCAGCTGACTACAGATATAACTGTTTGGTGAATCTCTGATCTCCTTGGTTCATGTGCCCATGAGAGCTGATGAATATAATGAGCACACGTTTGGTGGGTTACTTGAAAGTGTTATGCAGAGTAATGCAGAGCTTATGGTCGATGAATCACTAGAGCTGGTGGTGCAAATTGTCAACAACCTTGAGAGGGCGCGCGACGTAAGGCTCAAACGCTATTGCTAGATCAGATTATCACAAAAAAATAAGGCATTTATATGTGGTGCTGAATAATGATTCTAAGTGCTTTTCAATTTGTTTGATGGGTATGTTGAACCCACAATACACGTATGATGAGGTCGTGGCTAGTGGTCGTGAGCTACATACAAATGCTGGTTTAGCCTTAGATGATTGTGTGGCATTCACAGATAGTGGTCGGTTTGAACAGATAACAGGCTAAACCAGATAAAATAGTAGTCTTTCACCGGACCTGCGATGGTGGCTTTACTAAGTTTCAAAACAGTGAGGACCAACATCCTAGAACTGTCTTCATGTACTTACACTTGAACCATTTCTATGGCATCACGACCCTGAAAGTTTTTCTGGGGGTGCCATAAGTCTGTGACTAGTGTTATATAGGTTTTAACACCCATGGTGATCACGGTTGTAAACACAGCTGTAGTGTATGTCTTCATACAGATTGTCATAAAAAGCCTCGGAACACAAAGCAGTGCCCGGATTGTAGACGGATATGTTATTCTGAATTTTGTTACCACCAGCAAAAAGGCTTAAAGTTCCACAAAGGCGCAGGTCGTTGGGTTAGTAGGTGTGACCGTAAGAAATACTGTGTCGATTCTGGCTATCAATACAACGTTAGTATCACCAACTATAAACCGCACAAGCGCACGGTTAACATGTGTCCCAACTGTAACGTGACTGTTGAAATGAATCATGAATGTTTCATCAGACCATCTAAACCTGAGGAACCCAGTGAGCGCTACATATTTTATGATTTTGAGACAATTGCCAATCCTGTGGATGGTTTACATACTGCAAATTTTGTGTGTGCTATAAGCTTTGATAATGAGACGTGGTGTTCGGCCAGAGATGGTTGTGTCGCAGCTTTTTTCCAAAAGTTTAGACAGCCGAAATACCGTGACTACACATTTATAGCACACAACGCAAAAGGTTTTGATGGTTACATCTTGATGCAATACAAGGGTTGACAAGGGTATTGTTCCGACACTAATTGCTAATGGTAGCAAGGTCATTATATTTACAGACAGCACATTCAATCAGAGATATATTGATAGTCATTGCTTCCTACTGATGAAGTTGGCGGCTTTGCCAATTGCTATGGGTTTTAAGGACTTGAAAAAAGGCTACTTTCCTTTAGTTTAACATCAAGGAGAATGAGAACTATGTTGGCCCCCTTCCAGAACCACATTACTATGGTGTGAATACCATGATGGCAAAAGAAAAGGATGAGTTTTTGCAATGGTACGAAACAGTTTCCAGAGACACCTTTGTCATGAAGGATGAAATAAAGGCTTACTGCGTGAATGGTGTGGTCATCTTGAGAGAGGGTTGTATGCGTTACAGACTTGAGTTCCTGGAATGTGGTGGCGTTGACCACTTATGGTCAATTACGATTGCTTCGACCTGCATGAAAGTCTTTTGCAACAGGTTCCTCACCAAGGACACAATTGCATTGGTCCCCTCAGACAACTACAATCGTTGTCAGAAGACATTCTCAAACAGCTCAATCCAATGGCTTGAATATCTGGCCTCTGATGAGAATAAATCAATACAGTATGCCCTGAACCGGGGTGAAATGAAAATTGGGGCATACTATGTTGATGGATACGCTGAACGTGATGGTGTGCACAGCCTAGGAATTTCTAGGTTGTTTCTGGCACGGACACCCAAAGTGTCATTGTTCAACAAGCACCAACCCAGTGACAAAGATTCAGTACGGGTTGATGCACAAGCAATGGCTGGCAAAGCTTGAAGCTTTAAAGAACAACACAACGTACATGTTCAGTACGTATGGGAGTGTGAATGGAATCAGCTTAAAAACACAACCGCAGATGTCCAAGCTTTCTTGAAGACCTTTGACACTCCAGAGCGTCTTGACCCACGGGATTCTCTTTTCGGTGGTCGTACCAATGCAATTAATTTGAAGTTTACAGCTCAAGAAGGGGAGACTATTCAGTATAACGATGTCTGTAGTCTATACCCATTCTGCAACCAGACAAAGACTTATCCAATCGGGCATCCAAACATAATCTTTCGAGATTTCAAACCGATAGACACTTACTTTGGTATTGTTAGGGCAATAACAATACCGTCATCAAGTCGTCATCAAACTATATAGAAGTATAAAAAATAATGAATTACAAAATTTGTTTGTTTTAAATGGTAAATGAATTTGAATAATACAAGAATGTGTTTGTATTTAAGGTTTTATCATACGAAAAAAAACTAAAAACTGAATACACAGAACGATTATTTTTAAGAACACAGGCTATAGTATTTTAATTTGTTTATTAGGCCCTACAAATGTAAAAAATGAAAATTACTCAACACTTCAATTATTCAAAGGTTAATCCTTTAGTGTTTAGTTTTCATTTTGATGATGTACAAGGTAAAGTAAGAGACATTATCGACTAGATTGCGACAATCAAAGGATATGCGCATGAATAGTCTACATAGGCCTAAAGCACGGTTGCGTGATAAACACGATACATTTCAAAGAATGAATAACACAGGCTACAGCCTATTCGTAGAAATAAAATTGATAAAGTTGATAAAATTAATTTTACCCAAATCGTGCCGTCTCTTCCAGACTCCTATCTCGCAGTGGCCTTTGGGGTTGCTGTTGGTTCGTTTCTTTTTTTTGCGAGGAGGCTCAGGCATTGGCGGTGGCGGTTCAATATCTGAATCAGATGAAGACCCGGCATCTGACTCGTTGATTTTGGGATCTATTTCTGATCCTCCAACTGACTCCATCTTATCTAAATCTTGCAGCATCTGCAATGCTGTCAGGGCATCAAATCGTCGGTTTGTTTGCCATTGTGAACTAAAGGCTGTAAATTGTGTCTGAGTTGTGTCTGACTTGCTCACCGAGTTCAGATTATATACACTTTCTATCCTCACCATCACAATTCAGTCACATGCATCAGTGTGTCTGGGTTGATGAGGGGGTTATCGCCCATTCATCCATTGACGTCATTGCTATTCACTTGCTATTCATTAGATTCGATTATACTAGGTTCCCGAGGTACACATGTACGTGTAACAACTGAAAAAGAATGTAAACAACATGTATGCAATTTCTGAATCTTCAGTAAAATAAGCAGAGAAAAATCAAAGAGAGACGATATGTTAAATCAATGTCGCTGCTAGAGCCGACTGACATTTTCAACAGGTTTTCCCCACTGGAGTCGGAGTCAAGGCCCGAGCCGTTTTCGGAGGGGAATGATTGGTAGGCATTTTCTACCGGTGATCCGGAAAAACTGAAAACTTGATCAATTACAACACCTGCTTTGCATTGTGGGATTGTTGACGTGCTGTTCGCTGCTTGCTGTTATCTTAGCTGGCTACCTGCCAAAAGTTTTTGAATTTACTCTATATAAACTAATTGGTTAAATTCTACTTTGAGTTTACCAACTTTTATACATCGGGACACTATTTGGACATAATTAACGGAACTACTCGCCCCTGAACACCCGAATCTATGTACCATTATTATGCCTTATCATTGTAGTTGTTGTAGCTACAACACGGAGGAGAACTATCGTCTTCAGGTAAAGACAGCAGAGTTAGAGTCCCAGCCCCAGACGCAAATGTCAGGCACGAATTATGTTAGTGTAGAAATGGAAAAAACAGTATCCGTGCCACCAGGAAGAAACGATAGTGTTGTTAGTCCCCCGGCACAGCTCCTGCAGCCGGGCAAGAATTTTCTCTTGGTCACTGGGAAGAAATGCCGTAGACCAGTTAAACCTGGGTCGCTGCTAGAGCCGACTGAGATTTTCAACAGGTTTTCCCCACTGGAGTCCGAGTCAAGGCCCGAGCCGTCTTCGGAGGGGAATGATCAACAGGCATTTTCTACCGGTGGCCCGGAAAAACTGAAGTTTTATAGAGAGTACAGAGATATTGTTATTCACGTTGGCACCAACGACTTTAGGATGAAACAGTCAGAGGTTATGAAGCAGAACAGAGCATCAGTGTGTAAACTAGCTAGAAAGATGTGTCGGTATCGAGTAATTGTCTCTGGCCACCTCCCAGCTAGGTGTAGTGACGAGCTCTACAGCAGACTTGCACAACTCAATCGCTGGCTGTAAACGGAGTTCTGCCTGTCGCAGGAGGTAGAGTTTGTAGATAACTGGCTCTCTTTTTGGGACTGTCCCAGAAATAGGGCCAAGCCTGATCTGCTGAAGAGCGACAGACTCCATCCTAGCTGGAGCGGTCCCAGAAATAGGGCCAAGCCTGATCTGCTGAAGAGCGACAGACTCCATCCTAGCTGGAGTGGTGCTCTTCTTTTATCTAGGAACATTGACAGGAGTCTCACTCCTATAGCCTCACCATGAGATAGGGTGCCAGCCTGCTAGCATAATGGAGTCTGTCGATAGCATAGCCAGAGTAGTTAGTACAGTTTTGCCTATTGCGACTGTGACTCGTTCCAGGCTGAGAAAAGTTAAACAAGGTAGTGCTAACAATAGCAACCTTATTAAGATAAAGCCTTCCTCCACTTTGGTCACAAATAAAATTGGCTGTATTACCTCGCATCTCAAAATGGGACTCCTAAATGTTAGATCCCTTGCTCCAAAGGCAGTTGCAGTAAATGAATTAATCTCTGATCATAAACTAGATGTTATTAGCTTGTGTGAAATGTAGCTAAAGCCTGATGAATTCACTGCCCTAAATGAGGCCTCTCCTCCTGGCTATACTAGTGATCATATCCCCCATGCATCCCGAAAAGGAGGGGGTGTTGCTAATACTTATGACAGTAAATATAAATTTACTCTTAAACACATCACTGGTTTTCATTCTTTTGAAGTTTTACTCATGAAAGCTAACCAGGCTGATAAATTGTTTTACATAGCTACTATTTACAGGCCCCCCGGGCCATACACAATGTTCCTCAATGAGTTTCCAGAATTCTTGTCTAACCTTGTAGTCATGCCAGATAGTATTCTAATTTATGCGATTTCAATATTCATATGGAAAAGTCCAATGACTCTCTTCAAAAAGTCTTTGAAGCCATAATTGACTCAGTGGGTTTTATCCAACATGTCTCAGGTCCAACGCACTGCCACAATCAATCATACCTTACATTTAGTCCTGTCACGAGAATTCGATATTGGAGATCTAATAATTTTGCTGCAAAATCCTGGAATATCCGATCACTGTCTTAATATATTTACCATTAAAACAAGAAACCCACTTGCTCCGCAAACAATGAGTTTCAAAAGCCATACTATAAATTCTCGGACTACAAATAGATTTTTTGATATTCTTCCAAGCTCGCTCATCAGTGACAGAGTAAATAAATCCGCAAACGATCTAATCGAGGATCTAAACTCAACACTACGAAATACTTTAGATATACTTTAGTTGCACCACTAAAAACAAAAGAAATATGCAACAAGAAACTTGCTCCCTGGTACCCAGACAATACTAGAGCACTCAAGCAAGCCTCCAGAAAATTGGAGCGAAAGTGGCGCTCCACCGAGTTGGAAGTATTCAGACTAGCCTGGATAGACAGTGCACTACAATACCGAAAAGCACTCACATCTGCTCGATCAGCTTATTTTTCCAACCTGATTGAGGTGAACAAAAACAATCCAAAATTTCTCTTCGATACAGTTGCAAAGTTAACAAAAAAGCAACGCTCAACAAGTGAAGTGGGTCTTCACTTTAGCTGTAATGAATACATGAACTACTTTGATGAAAAGATCATCAGCATTAGAAAACAAATAACTGACTCCTCCTTAAGTAGTTATAGTCCCCAAAATCTCAGTTGTCCTGAGAATGTCCTGAACCTCCCTGACCAGGTGTCAATGGGGACACTTGAATTTTTTGATACCTTATCGCTCGACACATTCACTAAATTTGTAATGAGTTCTAAGCCCTCAAATTGTCAGCTAGACCCGATTCCAAGAAAATTACTTAAGGAGCTATTTCCGGTGATAGGTCAGCCAATGTTGAACATAATAAATTGCTCCCTTTCCTCTGGATGTGTACGAAACTCACTAAAAATAGCGGAAATTAAGCCTCTTCTAAAAAAATTTAATCTGGATCCAGGCATATTAAACAATTATAGGCCAATATCAATATTATATATAATAATTATAATATAATAACTATAGGCCTCTCAAAAATCTTATAAACAACTGAATGCCTTCCTGAAGACAAATAACATTTATGAAATGCTCCAGTCCGGTTTCAGAACCCATCATAGCACTGAGACTGCATTCGTGAATGTAACAAATGACCTTCTAATGGCCTCAGACAAAGGTTCCGCATCCCTCCTGTTGCTTCTTGATCTTAGTGCTGCTTTTGACACTATTGATCACTCCCTTCTCTTAGAGAGACTGGAAACCCATATTGGGCTATGTGGACATTTTCTAGCCTGGTTTAAATCTTATTTATCTGAAAGATATCAGTTTGTATGTGTGGATGCCATATCCTCTGACAAATCAAAGGTATGTTTTGGTGTTCCTCAAGGCTCGGTCTTGTGCCAATTATTGTTCTCACCATATATGCTGCCTCTGGGTGATGTAATCCGGAATCACAATGTCAATTTTCACTGTTATGCTGATGACACACAGTTATATATTTCGATGAAGCATGGAGAAGCCCCAAAATTAGCTACTTTGGAAGCATGCATTTCAGATATTAGGAAGTGGATGACAGAGAACTTCTTGCTTTTAAACTCAAGAAAAACAGAAATGCTCGTTTTAAGACCCAAGAAACAAAGAGCTTTGTTGGCAGATCTCACTGTGAACCTCGACGGCTGCATGGTCCTATCCCAAAAAACTGTACGAAACCTCGGCGTTACCCTCGACACTGAACTCTCCTTTGATGAACATATAAAATATATCTCACTAGTTGCTTATTTTTATCTTCGAAACATTGCAAAAATCAGGAACTTTCTATCAAAAACTGATGCAGAAAAACGAATCCATGCTTTTGTTACTTCTATATTAGATTACTGCATTGCTCTTCTTTCCGGTTACCCTGATATATCAACAAATAAACTTCAATTAGTGTTGCACACGGCTGCTAGAATCCTAACTAGAACAAAAAAATGTGAACACATTACTTGAGTACTAGCCTCTTTACACTGGGTGCCTGTTAGGGTTAGGGCTGATTTTAAGGTTTTATTGTTAACCTATAAATCATTACATGGACTTGCTCCTACTTACCTCACTGAAATGATCTAGCCATACCTACCTACACGTAACCTTAGGTAACCAGAAAGGCTTCATACTGTCCACCCTTGCTGTCTTGCCAGGTGGGCTCTCATCGCCACTGGGATGCCCTCCCTCCAATGCCATTCGGGGGCGGAGTCACTGGCTTGTTGTTGACTCTCTGTTGCGTACTTGTGCAATTGGGCTGTACTCTGCTGGCAATACTCGGCCCTCATTCACGGTGGTTGCGGTTGGTGGGTGTCCCTTTGGTTGATGCTTGGCAATGTGGGTGGATTGATTTCCTGCCTGTTGGGCCCTGTCCAGGGCCTCTCCCGGATAGGGCCATAGTGTCACTGTACCCCCCTGTCTCAGCCCCAAGGTCTTACGCTGCTATATTATTGTGCTGGGGGAGTAGGGTCAGTTCTCATTCTCCACTATAAATCCTTGTATATCTAAGGAATGCATTTTCAACATTTTCCCTGTCTCCTGCCCTGTTTTAAACTTAGGAGGACATGATGTCTTGGCCGTCACCTGCGGAGTACCAGGCTTGAAAGACTTGTTGCTGTCCCTGTCCAAAGTCCTCCTGGTTGTGTTGCAGATCAAGACGATACCTGACGATTTCAGCTGCCACTCTGCTGACCCCCCCTCCCCCCCGTGTCGTCCCTGTCCTTGTCCATCTGGTTATGCTTCCGACGTGGACTATATTTAAATAGACTTTGGACTCAGCCCACATGCATTTATTAATTATTACAATTTGTACTCTTAATATGTTCACCCGGCACAGCCAGAAGAGGACTGGTCACTCCTCTGAGCCTGGTTCCTCTCTATGTTTCTTCCTAAATTTTGGCCTTCTTAGGGAGTTTTTCCTAGCCACTGAAATTCAACACTACTGTTGTTTGCTCCTTGGGGTTTAAGGCCGGGTGTTTTGTAAAAGCATTTTGTGACAACTGCTGATGTAAAAAGGGCTTTATAAATAAATTTGATTGATTGATGTATGTGTGTGCGATTTAGTTTCACTTTTTCTCCTAAAATAAAAACAGTAAATTGTAATACCTTTGTTGAATTGGTGACTGGTGACATCTAAATAATATCTTTGGTATTTCGTTTAGTGAATAATTATTTAGTCTAATACATTTGTAGGATCTTTATCTTCAGTAAAATAAGCAGAGAAAATTCAAAGAGAGTCGATAGGATGTGTGCGATTTAGTTTATCTTTTTATCCTAAAATAAAAACAGTAACTTGTAATATCTTTCTTGAATTTGTGAGTTGTGACTGCTAAACAATGTCCTTGGTATTTTGTTTAGTGAATACTTGTTTAGGATAATATATTTGTAGATTTACATTTGATGAATTAGCCTACACAATAAGCTGAATCTCCTACTGAAAAACGTTAACGTGTGATCAGTAGCCTATATCGTTTGTATTGTTTCAATAATAGCCTAATTAAGCCATTTGTAAGTTATTCAAATTCAACCAAGGTCTGATCATCCTTCTGGGAGAATTGCGCATTCATCCATTTACATCAGGAATTCAGTGAGGGGTGATTAGCGTCTGGGGACCATTTGGATACTAATGCTAAGTGGCGTAGGCCTTTGGTGGATTAAGTAGGAAGAGAGGGTAAAAAAACAGGTAAATAGTTTCTAAATCGTTTTCTGTTCGTTAGTTTAGAATTCTGACGACGGAACAATGTAATATATGCCTATTTAGGAAAAGTCATGGAAGGAGGAAGATGTAGCTTTCAAAATGGCAGTTTTATTTTAATTACAAACTCAAATGTCAACTGGCGTAGGCATTTGGCGGTTCTAGTGTTAAGGCTGTTGAGAAAGGTTATCGCATTGTGAAAATATTCTAAGTCTGGGATTTCACCAGGACATCAGATAATCTTTTTGCAGATTACATGAGAACATTCCTGAAGCACAAGCAGGAAGCTAGTGGTTCCCGCCATCAGTGGTTGACGATAATGCTAAAGAACAATATATTCGTGAAAATCACGAAAAGGAGGGTGTGCAGCTTGACAAGGAGAATATTGTTGTAAACAGTGCTAGGCGATTTTTTGCGAAATTGGCCATGAATAGTCTTTGGGGTAAGATGGGTGAGCGGACTAACCTTATGAGCACAATGTTAATTACAGATGCAGAGGAGTTTAGCCACTATCTTTTCTCCAGTGAAATAGAAGTTAGTAATTTCTCTTTCATCTCAGACACAGTTTCGATGGTACAGTGGCTTTACACAAAACAGACACCAATCAAACCACGTAACGGCAATATTTTTATTGCTGCTTTCACAACAGCTTATGCTAGACTTGAGTTGAGCTGATGATCATGTCCTTGCTAATGCAGACACAATTGCTAGAGATAAACGAGCATTCACATTGAAAAACAGAGTAGTGTCCAAGCGCTTCAGAGTTGTGTACAACAAGCGTGTTCTGCTCCCTGATTATAGCAGAAGGCCTTACGCGGGTACTAAATTACATTCTATGATGGATAGTGACCGTAGCGGATTTGACCCACGACTACAACATCCATTCAGCTGTCTCATTAGTGGACCCAGTAACTCGGGTAAAACCTATTTTGTGAAGATATTGCTGGATAATGCCAATGTTGTTTTCTCCAAAGAAATTCAGAATATAGTCTGGGTATATTCGTGTTGTTAACCGTTGTATGATGAAATGTTGAAGTTAAGAGAAATTACTTTTATAGAGGGTTTACCAGCATCGTTGTGTGATGACAATCTGTTATCAATTCCGAAAAACAACCTTTTAATTATTGACAATTTAATGAAAAGTGCATCAGAGAGTTTGGAGATGTAGAGAATTTTCACACAATATTCACACCACCGTAACCTGAGTGCCATCTACCTTGTCCAAAACATGTTTGTTTAATTAAAATCTAGTAGAACTATTAACTTGAACACAAATTTTCATCTTGTTTAAAAACCCACGTGACAATCAACAGATTAGTATTTTAGGAAGACAAATATACCCCGGCCTTTCTCGGTTCTTCATGGAAAGTTTTAAAGATGCAACACACCCACCCTTTGATTATTTACTTATTGACTTTAAGGGTACATTCCTAAGAAAGTTTGACCATGTCTAAACGCATTTGCAGCTAAGTCAACGAAAAGTTATTTTAGAAACCGCTTCCACAGACCTCATTCTATCACTCTGTGAAATTGCTCTTAATCTAAGGCGCGGTAATATACCTTTGACAGAATCGTAGCTGCGTAAAGTGAAGAGAGAAAAATCCAACATTATATACATGTCTAGAAAGAACACTTCAGTCACAAAGAAAAGAAAAACCATCAATCAATCTGGAGGTTTTCTACTGCCGTTACTAAGCGTAGCAGTTCCATCCCTAACCAGTCTAATTGCATCAAGACACGGTTAAACAACATGGATCATGCTCAGAAAATGTTTCTGGTGCCACAACATCAGTTAGAAAATCTGCGAGAATCCAAAACGACTAGCACTGATGTAAGACAATCTGTTGAAAATGATTTGGACTCATCGATATGCAATATACTGATGAAGACTAATATGGATTTACATGAAAAAGCTAAAAGATACTCTGCCATTTTACAAAAATTCTTGACTGTTGTTAGACAGGGTGAGCTTGACACAAATACACTGACTTTAAGTCTACCCGGGTCTGAGACTGGGGCTGATGTAGTAAACATGATTGAGACTAATCAAACTGCTGATTGAAATGTTAACCTTGTTGATGAAATTTTGGACAATGTGCCTGTGAGGCATAAGAAGAATTTTGAATATATTCTAAATAGAATGCTCAGGTCTAAAGATTTGACTTCATGGACTTCAAACAGTGAATACATTTTCAAAGAAGAGATAATCAAGTGTTCGCACCTGTTGGATCTGGTTAAAAGTGTGACAAGCGACCAACAAAATTGCTGACGCTAGAAGGCCTTTGGGGTGGGTCCCCCCACCCCAAAGGCCTTAGAGGCCATGGCATGTCTCAACATGCCTTTTACAATTATTCCAAATGAGCTTGTGAGGCGTAAAATAAATTTGTATAAACAAACACCTGGCGACACACTGGATTATTCAGCCACACCCTCGGCACCTACTTCCAGTACCAATCCCCTCGCACCTGGTTATCAATCAACCAAAGCTATCTTGGTACCCCCTACCACAGACCCCACAAAATGGCTTCCATTTTAATGTGTTTTTATTTTATGTTTGTTTTTTAACCATTTGGGATTCATTGTCAAAGTATATGTTTTTGCCTTGACTATTAGTTGTATGAATAATACTATGTAAACATCAGTGTTGTTTTACAATTGCCTTTATTTTTGAATAATAAAACAGGCATAAGATATACTTTTAACTGTCTTCCTTTAACAACCATGACACAAATTAAATGATTCACAAGACTGAGCATGCTGTATACAATTAAACCTTTGTCTATCACACTTACTCTGATACATCTTAGATACAAACTTGGAGAATAACATATCATTTTTTCATAAATCATCAGTATAAAAAGACAACATCTTTATAACTCAGACCTCTTGTCATTTCATAGAGAAAGAACACACAATGTTGTCCACAAGTGGTCGATATCACATCCTGGACTTGTTTTGAGCTGTATTCCACACACTCACATGTTTGCAGAAAAGCCTTGATTGACTTGGGAAAATACAAAATAACTGTGGAGTTTCCAAAACTGTCATAAAACCTTCTGACACCGTCGTCTTGGATGTAAATAGCCAGCCAATGTTCTCCGGGGTGATTCAATGGGTACATATTAACAATCATCAATGATGCTACATCTCGGACAGGTCGACCGTGTAGTTGGTCGCATGCCACCACACCATAGAAATTAGTCCTAGATGAAAATTGGTTCACCACGCCAGTCAACTCTGCGGTATTCATTTCTCATCTGTTTGGGTAATGTTTCCTAATAGTAGTCAACCATGACTTGCCTCCGGTTGGACACTTCGATAATGGAGTCAAAAATTGAATAAACAACCAAATTAATCGTGTGAGGCAGCACTTGACTGAACCTGATCTCAAGTCTGGGACATTCCCAGACTTAATCAGGGATAGGTGTTGACCACATTCCTCATCCGGTGGACAGTTGAATGCATAAAGTGCATAGCCGTGTAAGAAGTCGGACCGGTCAATAGTCATGGCTTGGTCCTTTAGGTGTTTTCCTGAAGCTAGGGCCAATTGGTAAAATTCACACACTGTTGATCCCAATGTGTAATCTGGTTGGAATGGTTTGCTAGGAAATTGTTGACTGTCCACATACACATAGCCATAAACTCCAAATTATAATGTTTGAAATTAAATTGATTTTTTGCATAAGTTCTTGTAAAACTGTCATTGTCCACCAATCCAATGACAATGCATTTTGGTAGGGGTCCTAAAAATAGGTTTTCCTGGTTACAAACACGACTCCCCGCAGGTAAACTAAAAGTCTTCATACACACCCTTTCAATCGGGTAGTTTGCATTGGTTGAAAGTAGTGCTTGAGCATATCCAAGTTTCACGGCTGGTGATACAGTCACTTTCTTGACAAAGAGTGATGCTGAAACTATGTGCAGACGATAACGCACATCCCCTACCCCCATAAGACAGAACTCATCTTTACAGCGTACCATCCTAACCTTTATGTCCACGGCGTTTAACATTAGTTTCTCTTGAAAGAAGATATCGTTATGAACAGGGCCGATAATTTCGAATGTTGTACTATTCGCTGAATAGGCATCCCTTTTCAGAAGTCCTTTGTTATCTCCTGCAGGGTCCATAACATCCATGTGGCCTGCAGTGTCCTTGAAAAACAAACCGGCTGAAAATTGTGTCTTTTAAGTATCACTTCCATAATTCAGAATGCTCTCTATAAAAACTCTGTAGGGGTATGTGTTGCTTCTCTGACTAATTAAACGATCACCCAAGGAGACATCCACTTGTGAAAATAGGGTGGCTATCAGGTAATTGATAACACCAACACGTGCTCCGGCATCAATATTAGTTCCGTCCGGTTTTGTGACTTTTACACGTAGGTACAGCAAAGTATTGTTCAGATCAATATAATCTTCACCAGTTCCAGCAATAAAGAATTGCAGAGGGGCTGTGTCTGATATTGCTGATAGGGTTGGTATTTCAACGTATGTTTTTTCTCACTAGATGTCAGTGTGAAGGGGACAGTGAATAAATCCAACTCGGTTTTCATACATTCACCAGACATACAGTGCAACTTTAAAAAAAATGTTTTATCAGTCTTGCGTTGTTGCCTTTGAGTGTCCTCTGAGTGGTATGTTTTCTTTTAACAGCAGCTCTTATTTTTGTCTCATTGCATTTTTTACTCTTTGGTAGGCCAGGTGGTCTCTTTCTAACACCTCAAGTCATAACCATCAATCAAGATCCATCCTGCTGTTTTGTTTGACGAGCTGACGTTGCTGACGACCTCCCCTAATATATTCCTCGCTGTGGTTTTGCGATTGAGAAACCACGCTTCCACAAAGGTATAGCCCTATGGAAAAGCCCACGGAAAAGGCCCCCTAGACCCGCCCCGTACATTGCTGCACTACCATGATAATCTGGTAAGTCGTTACCAGTCTGCGCTGTATAGTATTCAATATACCTTTGAGGATCATCGTAGAGTTTCTGAGGCTGCATCTTATAGTCTAAAAGATTTTTTGACTGGTCTGAAGTGTAATTTTACAATCACCTTTCCCACAAGGAATGAAACCAACTGATTCTGATCAGATTTTACTTCAGTACAGATCTCATCAAACAAGCCATTTCACAAGACTCATTTTCTTTCCTTTCTGTACTTTCTCATCCAGAACTGCTTCCACTTTAAAAGTTTTATCCTTAGCCACGATTATTTTCAATAATTCCTGTTCATAAAAGGTCCCAACAATCACATCACCATCGTAATCTTTTATTCTATACACAGGAGGCACCCTAGGAATGCATTCCGCTATTGTAAAATATTCATCTGTGTACCCTTTTTCATAACCCTTGGTAAACACCCCTCTTAACTTTGAGAGTCTCACAGTATCTCCAACTTGTAACTTTGATTACCACTTCTCATCATTGTTGTACCATACAGGTTCTTGGGAACTTGTCTAACATTTTCATCACAAACATCAACAGGCTTCATCTTAATAGACCAGTGGTAGCTATGGTTATAACCACGAACCAAATCTTGAATCACATCAACATAACTATGTGTGTTGGTAGCCGTGAGATACCGCCACATTTGTGATTTAATTGTTTTATTAAATCTCTCAACGATGCTCGCTTTGACATCATTTCCTGTAGCAAAATGTTTTATGTTGTACTTCTTCATTAACAATTCAAAATGTGAATTAAAAAACTCCTTCTCCTTGTCTGTTTGGACTTTTTTGGAGGTTCTTCTTTCTTTTAATGTCTTCAAATCCCCGCTTTACCTCGATAGCACTTGTATTTCTCAACACACAAACCCAGGCGTATTTACTTAATACATCTATACATGTTAACATAAATTTCATGTTATCGTTTTCCACACTGTAAGCACCTATGGCATTGTAAAAACATGAAAGGTACCACCCACTGGTTATAGATCATCTGTTGTACAAAGTTGTCATAACATTGATTGCCTGTAGGATTAAACATTTCAGAACCCTGGCGCCCTTTTGTTGAACAGCAAACATCACAGTACATAACGTAACATCTTATGCCTTGGGAATTTAACATTCCCGTACCCTGGCGCCCTATTGTTAAACATCGGACTTATCGTAACATTGAATGTCTGGTGAATTTAACAACCCCAGAACCCTGGAGCCTTATTGTTAAACATCAAAGCCACCATAAATTAAATACCACACACCCCACATACCATATTTCATCCCCCGGACATGCATAAGTCATACAGGAATTTACAACCCCTAACATACATCACACAGGAAGTCCCACCCCGGAACATACGTCACACAGGAAGTCCCACCTACCAAACTGGAACTCCCGCCCACAATCTGGAAGTCCTGCCTACTGTCAATCAATCATCCAAAAGTGAAAGAAGCCATCCTATATTAACTACTTCTGTGTATGTACAATATACAGTAGACAGGCAGACAGATCCCTATCAAGCACAGTTAGTAGTGCTTGACTTGGACCGGAGCTGTCCAGAACAGAGCTGATCAGAATAGCACTCAGGCAACAGAACTCTCTGGAATTCTGTACCCACATTTGTAATTAAAGAAAATTTGCCATTCAGTCACCTGCCCAGATTCACATCTAGAAGCAAAAACATTGTTTAAGACAGAATGTGTTTTCTATACAAAATTGATGCACTGTAAACCCTAATGTATTTCTTACTCAAATGTTTCTGGTGAGTGTAAGTCAAGTTAGAGAAATATTCCTAATGACTTAAAATGTTTATGTTATTAACAATAAAGTTTTAAAGTTTATAATGAAAATGGTCCCAGCATGCCCTGCTTCAGGTTGATATTTTTTTTTATTGTTTTATTATCCTTTTTTGCATGTACATTGACTGGTTAATTCATCTTAGCTACACAAACATCAAACACATACATCAAAAACAAACATCAAACACATTTGTCTAAAGTAATCCAATCATGTAGTAAAACAAATATTTTGCACCCACTACTGAAATGATTGTAACAATTACATTAAAAAATATTCCTGTCAAAACTTCAGCTGGATTCCGATGGGAATTGTGTTCCTTTTTGCAAGCCAATGTCTTGTGGGTAGCTTTGCGATATTCTGGTGTAGTTCCCAGGTTATCCAGCGATCCGTGATTTTTTTTGCCGTACCGCATAAGCAGAGGCAGCTAAGAAGAGCGAATGTCTATTACTGAGTGAGTGAGTGGGTGAGTGACCGACCGAACGACCAACTGCCTGCCCACCCGCCCCTTGTTAAATAGCGTAGTGGTTAGAGAAGCGGGCTTGTGAACTGTAGGTCCCGAGTTCGTATCTCCTCGCAGGCGAAGCGATGTACGCATTATGAATTATTCCGTATAGACAAAAACTTTGCTGGCTAAAACCATTAGTATCTACATTATAGTAAGCCTGAAATAGAAGAGTTTCCGGTTATATTGCAACTGTTTCTGGTGGATTTTCGAAGTATGCATCCGTGCATTCGTTTTGGGTCAGGATAGACAAACACATTTGCTGGCTTAACATACAGTAGTAACGTTATAGTAAGCCTTAACTGAAACTGTTATATTGTGACTGTTTCTGGCATGGAAAAGTTCATCTTCAGTCTCGTTAACAATTGCTGAATTCTTATGATTATTCCTAGGAAGTTAGTAGATACTAGTAAGCCTATTACTGGCTAATAAGCTGTTAAAACGGCCAGTGGCAAAAGCAATACAGTTCATAGACGCTATGGAGGAGGTAAACTTAATAAGAAACATTAGTCAGTTTAACACAATCCTCAATGGAGTCTAGCGACTATTGAAACGTGTAATGCTGTGGCGTAGTGGTTAAAGACAGTGCCTCTCATGTTCGAATCTATTGAGAGCAACGACATTTATTAATTATTTCTGGTAGATTCCAAGATTCTCTCGTCTTTTCACTTGATGAAAAAGTTAGTTATCGTCGCCTTTATTGATAGTTACTGTATAAATATCATTCACGAATGATAGAAAAAAGTATGTTGTTTTGCCATGAAAGAAAAAAATATGTTCTTATGCCATGAAATGAAATAGATTTGGCAGACTCGCTAGCAATTGCTCAATTCTTATGACTATTCCAGTAAGTTAGTAGATACCGGTAAAGCTTATTACTGGCTAATACGCTGTTAAAACGGCCAGTGGCAAACGGCATACATAGACGCTATTTGTGGTGGAGGTAAACTTAGTAAGAAACGTTAGTCAGTTTAACTGTTCAATGTCATTCAAAATGGCCAATTAACTATTAAAACGGCCAGTGGCAAGAGGATTTGTTCAGGATATACAGATGCCGGGTGTCAGTATAGACAAGAGGCTATACTGACACCCAGCAAACATACAGCTCTGTGGTGTAGTGGTTAACAGCACAGCCTTTCACGTGGGTGACCAGGGTTCGGATCTCAAGATGGCAACACTTTCTATTGCGGGCCGGCTGAACTAAGCTTGCCTGGTTTCTAGTTTTTGGAAATCTGGGTATTTCCTGAAAGTTAAAGTTTTTTTAACCATGGCTTTCTGGCAACTGGCTAGGATGTTAATCTGACAGCACAGTGTATTGGCGTACATCTGAAATGAATAGTCCACGAACTTGGTGCATTGCAAGACCCGAAAAATAAGGATTCATGGGATGTGTTCAGTATTCACAGTTGACTATTAAGGAAGTGAAATTATAAAAAATGAATGTGTTCAATAACGATGTCTCTGTCATTAACAAATACAGTCATGGGTGGCAAATCTAGACTTCATTTGAAAGGGCAGTGCATATTAGGAAATTATTTTGTAGGTGGTTTAGTATATGACTGAATTCCTTTAAGCAAATACAACTCAAATTTGAAACCCTGTTTAAGTTCAATTTTTTTATTTTTTTTTTAGTTCTGGGAACCTATTGAGGTTTACAGTGTAAGTGAGTAGTACTTATTTCTTTTCAGGCAATCAGTTGCCCCAAAGCTTTTAAGTTTAGAACCAAAAGGTTTTAAGTTATTGAAATCATAACTTTTTAGTTTTATATTAGTTGTCATTACTTCAATTATTATATTTCCTTTAAATTACAGTATAAATATGATGGATACATTCAGTTTTTCCAACATTAAATACTCAGTTACTGTACTTAAAATTGTTTCGCTATATTGACTTAATTTCATTAAGTGAGAAGAATTACCATTTTAAGTTTCAGTAACTGAAACCATTTTAGTTGACTTTTTTAGCCATTCAATTGACTTGTAATTAAACGGTACATGTAAAAGTAACTCCAAATATGTAAGTTCCACAGACAAATGGCTGTTGAGTAAATAAACTTAAATATTTTAAGGCAATCAGTTGCCTTAAATTTTTTGAGTTCTGCTAACTTATTCAGTTCTACAGTGTGGGGAGCAGAGGTGCCCCCAATAGAGATGCAATCTGTTTGCGCATGTTTGAGAATGCACAGGATATATTATTCCATGTTTTCAGATTACAGCAGTCACACCAAGATTTCTGGTTTTTACTAATTGTCCAGAGCATTTCACTGGTACCTTTTCTTCCCTTCTATGAAAGTTGCATATCACCAGTCAAGATTTACACACAGCAGAAAAAAAACATTAGATCAAAGTGGAATGGAAGCGGCATCGACAATAAATAGCAATGGAGAGTGGGCATTCATGTTGTGATTCCACTTTGTTTATCTGCCAATTGTCTTTAAATTGAGCTGTATTCACAAAACATCTTAAGGCTAAAAGCAGCTACTTACTTGCTGATTTAGGAGTAACTCTTAAAAAACTGTGCGTCAGTCCTAACTTTTGGACTCCTACATGTTTGGCCTAAGAGTATTTCACAAAGCGTCTTTGTGCTAAAACCAGCTCCTAAATCTGTGTAAAGTTAGGGGTGGTCAAGAGGACTCCTAAGTCACTGAGACCAAATCACAAACAATCCTAAATGTTTGTGATTTGCTGCTGGCATTCCACCTTGTAATCAGGTCAAAATTTTAAAAACATTTAATGATACTGAGCTTTTAAAAAGGTGTTGCCTTAATCGCAAGGGTATTATGATCATAGTGGAGCTAATCATTGATCCAGTCACTTCACCAACAAACAGAAACAACCCAATAACACTGGAGATCAAGGTTGTGACAACACTACATTACTTGGCCGCAGGGAAAATGCAGCTATGCAGCACAGATGAGCTATACTGTATCTCAGTCATCTGTTAGTAGAATATTACATCAATATTACAACAATAAATGCCCTCTCCAGACCCCATTCGACAAATTTATTATTCGACAAATCCTTTGGTTTCCACATTCGCCAACTAAAAAGAAACAAAGCCAACTTCGTGGTCATAGCCGGACCTCCTGGTGTAGTTGGTGCTATAGATGGGACATATAATTGCACAAATTATTGCACCATCATAAGATAAATGGGCATTTGTTTACGAGATGCCAGACATGTAAGAGGCTGGCAATTAGCTGAACATATCTTGACTAGTCAGTATGTCATTCTTGGTTTCATGATTAATCAGTGACACTTAGTCTACATTTTTATTTTAATGTCTTTTTCAATATGGTGTTTCTCAACCCTGCTCCTGCGTGCCCCCCTGCCCTGCGTATTTTAGATCTCTCCCTGCTCTGTCACACCTGATTCAAATGATCAGCTCATTATCAAGTCCTTCATGAGATACATCAAGTATGTAAGGGCAGAGTTTTAAAACATGCAGGGCAGGGGGGTGTCCAGGAGCAGGGTTGAGAAACACTGTTCTACAGTACTGCTATGATAAATTCACTGACAGAGACCCCTCTCCTATCAGCCTATCACTGTGGGCATAGCTTGGTCGTGGGACACAACATCCCCCTTAGCAATGGGGTCAACCATGCCCTTTCTCTTAGTTTAAGATTTCTCCCCATTCCATATTAAAAGTTGGTCTTAGCAGATTTGTGAATAGGTTTTTAGAGGAAACTCTAAAAACCTATTCAACATCATCTTCACCAAATGAATAGGGTACGAGAATGGCATGTCTTTGCAGATCTGTCCCAGGAGTCCTGGCATTGAAATTGGTTAATTTCATTGCCAGTTCATAGGACCAGACTGTATGGTTCCGTGCTGTTCGTGGCCCTCCTGTGTTGGGACATTACTGCATCCTGCTACTCACCTGCTCCTTGTTCACCTCTGAAACGCTCCATAGGCTGACGTCACATCAGCCACTCACCGTCATTGTTTGCACCTGTGTAGTGTTTGTGGGGGTATTTAGTTGGTGTTCTTGTCAGTTGTCTCTTGTGAGGGATTGTTAAGCTGTAGCCTACGTAGTGAGCCCTCTGTTCTGTGTTTTTGGTACTCTTCCTCGCTATAGATTGTGTGCTTCTGGATTTTTTGACTACCCTTTGGCCTTACCCTTGGGTACTTTTGCCCTGTGTATTTTGGATGCTCTGTATTCCTTTTGCCACTGGCCGTTTTAACAGCTCATTAGCCAGTAATAGGCTTACTAGTATCTACTAACTTCCTAGGAATAATCATAAGAATTGAGCAATTGCTAGTATAATGTGTGTACAAGCATCTGTCTCCGACACAGTCTACTGACTACCACTTGCAGACTGCAATGCCCTATGACGAACTGTGGAGTCGCTGTTGGACCAACCACCACTGAAGGGTATGTCTTCCCAATTCCACTTTAATCTTGACAGTTTACACATGACCCTTTTGTACGAGCATGAATCTTTACAGAACCTGTACACAAAAACAGTGAAAAGCTGGCTTGGAAGGAGCTCCATCATCACCACATACCACTTATAAATCGGAAAACAAGGTATTGGAGCAACAGTCTCTCTCAACCCTGAGCAACAGGCAAGGTATTTCCCTGATCCACTAAGACATCCACACATTACCCTGGCAGTCACCAAAGTGGCCTACAAGGCAGCTGACGTGAGGAAAATGCTGAAAACACTTGACAATTTGACAACATGGTCACCAATGCCAAACACACAATGGGAAACTACAGTTCATGAAGGAATGTCAGTATACTGATGTGTTGTTAACACTGTTGATTCTGCAATTTATGAGAAGCACCTGGTCTCTACACAGTGTGTGGTTTCAGAAACACGTCCTGAGGTGGAGAAAATCATCGAAGATGGGCTGAAGGGGGATGTCTGGTCGACAGGACCAAACGACGTGGGACTCATCCGCTCTGCTCCACGTATCATTCTGAAACCCGACATGGATGGCCCTTGAGTGCAACAGTACCAGATATCACCTGAAGGTGAGGCAGGAATCGAACCTACCTTTGAAGACTTGCGGCGAAAAGGTGTGCTCATCATCAGCCCATACAACACTCCCCTCCTGCCAGTGAAGAAAGTGGGCACAGGGAAGTATCGAATGGTTCAGGATCTACGACCTCTAAATGATGTGGTTCAGGCTGAGTTCCCAGTGGTACCTAACCCTGCCACCATTCTGTCTTCCATTCCAACAGACACAAAGTGGTACACCGTCATTGACCTGTGTTCAGCATTCTTCTCTATTCCTCTGCACCCAGATTCACAGGCGCCGAACTGGAGTTCTTTGTGGATGGTTCCTCAACAAGGATGGCCGATGGGTCTGGACTACAGTCAGGGTATGTCATCATCTCGATCGAACAGGGTGTCATTGAACAAGGTAGATTGCCTCCCGATTTCTCTGCTCAGAAAGCTGAACTTGTTGCACTAACTAGAGCTTGTGTTCTTGCTTCCCAGAAATCAGTGAACATCTATAGTGATTCCAAGTATGCCACTGGAGTAGGAAGTGATTTTGGCATCCCCTGGATACGCCGGGGGTTCTTAACCTCAACTGGTACACGTATCACTAACTCTTCACAGGTCAGCGATTTGCTCAGTGCTATTATGCAGCCCTTGCAGCTAACCATAATCAAATGCCCCGCGCATACAGGTGGTAACGACAGGGTGTCCGTAGGTATCTCCATGGCCGACAAAGCGTCAAAAGAGGCTGCACAAATGCCTTTAATTGCTGCCGTAACTCGTCCTGCTACTAAACATGTCAATTTGTGTCCAGGTTACATTGCCGACCATATCCGTGAACTACAGACCTCTGTCGCCAAGGCTGAGAAACAAACCTGGGTGACAGCCGGCTGTGCAGCCGGCACCGACGGCATCTTTAGATACCCGTCTGGTAGGCCTGCTGCACCAGCCTCACTTCTGCCCAGTCTTTCCCGAGTGGCACACGGTGTGCGCCACATGGGAAAAGGGGGAATGATAGCTAGCATAGGTAAACTTTGGTTCGCCCCGGGGCTCCGAAAAGCATGTGAGAAAGTTTGCAGAGAATGCCCAATCTGTAAGGTATGCAAAAAACAGAAAACAGTCCCTGTGAAGCAAGGTAAAGCACCCCCACCACATGGTCCATGTGTACACTTACAGATGGATTTCATTGACATGACAGAGAGATCTGGTGACAAACGCTATTGCTTGGTAATAGTTGACAAGTTTTCAAGTTGGGTAGAAGATTTTCCTACACGAAACAATGATGCAAAGACTGTTGTGAAATGTCTAATGAGGGAGGTTATACCGAGGTTCGGTGTGCCAGAGATTCTCTCATCTGACCAAGGGACACATTTCAAAAATGAACTGATGAAAGAACTGTGCCACGCACTAGGCGTTCAACAGAAATTCTCATGTCCATGGCATCCACAAAGTGCAGGGATGGTCGAGAGAATGAACCAATCCCTGAAAAACAAACTGTCTATATGTTGTGCACACACAGGGATGAACTGGGTAGAATGCCTACCTCTGGCACTAATGGCACTATGCTCCTCTCCTAGTCAAAGGGCTGGGTACACTCCACATGAGATATTGACTGGCAGACCGATGAGGACTCCTTTGGAGCCTCCTCTGAACATTGACCTACAAATCATGACTGACTCACTTCTGGATTATGCCAC
The DNA here is from genome assembly GCA_016801175.1 of Esox masquinongy. Lineage (NCBI taxonomy): Eukaryota > Metazoa > Chordata > Actinopteri > Esociformes > Esocidae > Esox > Esox masquinongy. Next base: position 4,406 of record JACXGI010002522.1, on the reverse strand, counting down.
AGAGCTAACTAGAATTGTCGAGCGTATGCATTCACAGGTCAAGGAGGCACAAGGACCACCTCCCCCGACGCTGCCGTGCCACAGATACCAACCCGACGACTGGGTCTACATCAAGATCTATAGAAGGAAATGGAAGGATCCACGATGGAGCGGCCCACACCAGGTACTGCTGACAACTCACACAGCACTGCGAGTCTCGGGGAAAGATACCTGGATCCATGCCAGCCACTGCCGACCAGACCACGACCCTCCAGCAAAGAAGGACATACATCAGGAGTCCAGCCTGGGCCCCAAAGAAGGACAAAGCTGGCAAATCAACACAAGAGCAGGGAGAGCCGGTGACCTCCTCCTCTGCTGCCTCGGTATGATAGCTGCAATCCTGGTCAGCCTACTGGTGGGACTTCTGTGGAGTCTAGAATCCACAGGGACTGCCAAGTGTGGGCCTGGAGAATTGACTCTGACAGCCAAACCGAACAATCAAAGAAACCAGATGCCACCGCACGTAACTGCACTTACACTGCACCTCAACACTTCCACCACTCACCCACACACTCCAGCAACACATTTTGGGGAACACAAAGTCCAAAGGGGGAAGGATAGACCTAGAAGGGACCTTAGTGGGAGGATACGACGATGTGCAGGGACAGCGGTACACCTGAATTGCAATAACATCCCAGGCATGAAGGCAGAGTATCTGACCCTGGGTATCCAGGGGTTTCCAACAGGGGCAAACTGTATAGCAGGAAGACTGAAGTTAGCTACTAACAAGGATTGGCTCCCACAAGGGTTTTTCTCTAAAGTAGGTCTTTGTCAATACACCTTACACTCATATATATTTTCCAGTCCAATCATTAGGGAAAGTAGAGGCTCTCTCTCCTACACATTACAACTCGATGAAAGGCTAGAACTCCCTCATAGGTTTTACGCTGTATGCATGTTCTTCATTATTACTACCTCAGGAAAGGAACTAATCAAGAACAGGCGATGGTCCACCATCTGTAGTGACCGTGTGGTCCATAGGAGAAAAGGGAGGACCAACTCTCGTCCCGCCCTTGCCCAATTCACGACCCAATTTAGACCAGAGGTAAGAAGCAGATGAACTATCTCTCCTCCATTAGTGAACCACACTGTTTGCAGGGGAGACAGAATAGCCCATATAGAATGTTTGTTTACCCCAGGGTCTCCTGCAACTGTAGTAAGTCTCTCATCTGCTTCACCAAAATCTTCTGCCCAAATGTGTAAAACAGCTTCATGGGACCAGGAAAAGAAGGAAGCAGTTATAGGCAACGATTGCCAAGAGAAAGTAATAATAACCCATAAGATATGAAGTTAGAAATGTATTCTCTGTAATTAACCCATCCACATTAACCATTGGGACTGTGTTCTACTGTACTTTCTCCACCCCTGAAGGAGCTCCAAAACCAGAGAATCGGGTGATACGCCCAGGCCAACAGGTGGTAGTGGTAAACTGTAACAGAGAAGGCGCAGGGTCAGTGCTCTTGGGACACTCACACTGTCACACGGTCATAGGTATAGTAGCAAACGTTCCCACTTCCCCAACATTTACCAGATCAAATTCATCCTTAAGATGTGTAAAGGATGGAACAGCCACTTTACTTGCCCTACCTATCTGTAGCTGCTGCCTGTGACATAGCTGCCTTAGAAGGTACTTATTGGGTGTGTGGTACCCAGGCTAATGGTTTTCTACCTAATAACTGGGCTGGCACTTGTGGATTGGCATATGTCATTCCAGCAATGCGAGCCTTGGATTCTTTCCCTGTTGTTGTTAATAGTAGCCAGCGGCCAACACGTGACCTATCCTGGCTGACCCATAAGCAGACCTGGGGCACTCGAACGATGGGCATGCTATTGCCCATGTACGGTGTGATGCAGTCCTTGGATCAGGTGTGTAATTTAGCTTTGGAAGTAGAACATCTTGCTAATGTGACCGCTAGGGCCAGTAATCTGATCTCTGAGGAGCTGGGAGCTGTACGCTTGCTTGCTCTCCAGAACAGGGCAGCCTTAGACTGTTGGCCTCCCAGGGAGGAACCTGTGCTTTGATAGGACAGGAATGCTGTACATTTATACCTAATTACAACTCCACTGTTTCTGACCTAGTTAATGAAATGATTCAAGTTTCCCACCAGGCCCACAATGATAACATCAAAGGACCACTTTCCTGGATAGCTGGGCTATGGGGTCAGTATTGCTGGGTAGTCTTTGAATGGATTGGTATAGTCATTAAAGTCATAGTGGCCATAGGCCTGTTAGTACTCCTCCTACGTGCCAGTTGTCGAGTGGCCCTGAATGCATTGTGTTACAATAATAATCAGTTTAGCGTAGAGCTAAAAGACATGCATTAGTTTAAGACATCCCAATGTTTAATATACCTAACTCTCTTGGATTGACCTACTGATACTGATCTACTGATACTGATTTACTGATGCTCGCATATACTGACTGCCTCACAAGTCCATGCTTAGGTAAATGAAACACATAGTTAACCTGGAGTTGTCACGATGGTATACATCAAACCCAGAAGGGGCCTTGGCCCAGTATGGCAAACCCGCAGGGCGACTACGATGATCGATGGATGACCCGGCGAATGGACCCCCGTGGAGGAAGATGAGGATCCACAGTTAGTATAAATTGAACAATGATCTTCATAACCATAACGACTGTCTTGATTGTTAGTGTTTGATTCTGCTGTAACTTATTTATAAGTAACTGTAACCTCCTGATCCTTAAGACCAGGAAGTTTTGACAATAAAGAATGTATTTTATACTGGAATGAATTAATTTCTTTTATTGTCCCTTTGGAGACAAATGGGAGGATTTGTAGAATATTAATTTATTATAATCCTTATTCATTATTTTATTAGAAGGGTTTTTTACTCTGAATGCTTGATCAATTACATATACTGAAAAACTTGTCTCTCTCTGTCTCCAATTTATAAGGCCAGTGTCTTGTGTTCAGGGGCAGGGATGAATGGAATGTCGGCTGAGCAGGGCCTTGGCTCCTTTTAGCAGTAAGAGAAACAAGCCTCTGTCTGTGCCATAAAACCGCCATAAGAAACTGTTCTCTAGGAGGAAGCTCTTGAACAGCAGGGGGTTATTATTACTTACATCCTACAGGTGAACAGAGCTCTATTCCGTATTGGGAAGATCATAGTTAACTTAAGTCCCCATATAGTAACTGTCCAGATTGTTATATCTCAACCTTTGACCGGGTTGTCTGGGCAACCGACATTCTATGATTTTCTGTGCCTCTTGGAGCTATCTGAGTGCAACCTTGCATTTTTAGACTACCTCATAGTGGCGACTATTCCTTACACGTACATTCTGCAAATACTAATTCCGTCATCTGTACTGTTGGAAAAGAATATAAGCTTGAAACTTGAAATGCATAATCAGAACATCTCTGTCATGACTTACTCTGTGTTGGTCTCTGTACTTCTACTCTTTTTGTCATGATGCTTGTTCCCGTGGATCCACGTAATTAAACTTGAAATAATCAACTGTTATACCAGACTCTGAGAAGTTTTTATTTCAATAAATCGCGAACATTTTCTATCTTCCACACGAGACTGAAGATGAACTTTTCCATGCCAGAAACAGTCGCAATATAATCGTATACAGTTTCAGTTACGGCTTACTATAACGTAACTACTGTATGTTAAGCCAGCAAATGTGTTTGTCTATCCTGACCCAAAACGCATACATGGATGCGTACTTCGAAAATCCACCAGAAACAGTCGCAATATAACCGTAAACTGTTTTATTTCAGGCTTACTATAATGTAGATACTAACGGTTTTAGCCAGCAAAGTTTTCGTCTATACGGAATAATTCATAATGCGTACATCGCTTCACCTGCTAGGAGATACGAACTCGGGACCTATAGTTCACAAGTCCGCTTCTCTAACCACTATGCTATTTAACAAGAGTCACTCACTCACTCACTCACTCAGTCAGAGACATTTGCTCTCCTTAGCCGGCTCCACTTACGCGGTCCGGCAAAAATTGCGCTTTGGAACTTGTCACGTCTCCGTCGCGACCGAATCCAACATTCTCATTCATTCATGACGAGCAGTGTGTGTAGGCTGGCTAAGTGGATTACTGTAGCTATAAGTTTTGTTTTCACAGTAAGTACAACTTGTATAAGCGTCAATAGATTTTCATAGCTATGAAACGAACGAACGTGATAAAATATATACAGGTGCTGGTCATATAATTAGAATATCATCAAAAAGTTGATTTATTTCAGTAATTCCATTCAAAAAGTGAAACTTGTATAATGTATACATTCATTCCACACAGACTGATATATTTCAAGTGTTTATTCCTTTTAATTTTGATGATTATAACTGACAACTAATGAAAACCCCAAATTCAGTATCTCAGAAA
>JACXGI010002521.1:62424-72772 GCA_016801175.1 Esox masquinongy | reverse complement strand
ATCCCGCTCAACATCACTCAACGCCCGTCTGTCCCAGCTCACATCCCGCTCAACATTACTCAGCGCCCGTCTGTCCCAGCTCGCATCCCGCTCAGCGCCCATCTGTCCCAGCTCACATCCCGCTCAACATCGCTCAGCGCCCGTCTGTCCCAGCTCACATCCCGCTCAACATCGCTCAGCGCCCGTCTGTCCCAGCTCACATCCCATTCAACATCGCTCAGCGCCCGTCTGTCCCAGCTCGCATCCTGCTCAACATCACTCAGTGCCCGTCCATCTTGCTTGGCATCCTGCTCAACATCGCTCAGTGCGCGTCCATCTTGCTTGGCATTCACTCGAGGGCTCCCCCTAGTGTCCACATTGTGCTTAGGGATCCAGCACCCACTGTTACATTCAGTAGTGCACTAAAAAAGGAACAGGTTTCCATTGTGGACTCCTTCAGTGTTTTTCCACTCAGGGTCTGAATCACCTCCGACCCCACAGCTGTTTAATTTAACTTCTTACAGCTCCGATTAGAAGATGAAATTTCATGCTGCGGTTCCCTGGGCATTTCTGTGGAGTATGGCATGGTAGCATGGTCTCCTGCTTGTAGAGAGTCAAAATGACAAGAGAGAGTCCCAGAGAGAGTGTCAGAGGGAATGAGAGTAAGAGTGAGTATTTGAAGGGAGGCAGTACTTATAAATTCTGGACTGACCCTGACAACACAAAAGAGAGAGAATTTGTGTATGTGCTTGTGCGTGTGTGTGTGTCTGTCCGTCTGCATGTTTGTGTGTGTGGCCTATTGGAGGAACTTTATTGATCCATTGCCCTTTGTGGAGTTCTGTATTCTAATCAGTCCCTCCAGGCACATGTTTGAGTTGTAATAAGGTGGTTCTGTTCATCACAGGTGGTCAATCCAAAGAAGAAAGGAAAAAAAAAAAAATACCTGAACTCTGGAACGGTATGTCAATGTCTGCTCTCTTTAAATTTTCTTTGGATTTTGCATGTAAAACAGAAAAGGAAGAAACTGATTGGAAGCTTGGTGTAGTCATTGTCTTTACTCTAGGAACACATTGATGTGAGCTTGGTATAGGCATGGTCTTTACTCTAGAAACACATTGATATGAGCTTGGTTCACTCCATGTTCATTACTCTAGGAACACATTGATGTGAGCTTGGTTTATTCATGTTCTTTACTCTAGAAACACATTGATATGAGCCTGGTTTACTCCATGTTCTTTACTCTAGAAACACATTGATACAGTGAGGGAAAAAATTATTTGATCCCCTGCTGATTTTGTACGTTTGCCCACTGACAAAGAAATGATCGGTCTATAATTTTAATGGTAGGTTTATTTGAACAGTGAGAGACAGAATAACAACAAACAAATCCAGAAAAACACATGTCAAAAATTTTATAAATTTATTTGCATTTTAATGAGTGAAATAAGTATTCGACCCCTCTCAATCAGAAAGATTTCTGGCTCCCAGGTGTCTTTTATACAGGTAACGAGCTGAGATTAGGAGCACACTTAAAGGGAGTGCTCCTAATCTCAGCTTGTTACCTGTATAAAAGACACCTGTCCACAGAAGCAATCAATCAATCGGATTCCAAACTCTCCACCATGGCCAAGACCAAAGAGCTGTCCGAGGATGTCAGGGACAAGATTGTAGACCTACACAAGGCTGGAATGGGCTACTTGACCATCGCCAAGCAGCTTGGTGAAAAGGTGACAACAATTGGTGCGATTATTCGCAAATGGAATAAACACAAAAGAACTGTCAATCTCCCTCGGTCTGGGGCTCCATGCAAGATCTCAGCTCGTGGAGTTGCAATGTTAATGAGAACAGTGAGAAATCAGCCCAGAACTACACGGGAGGATCTTGTCAATGATCTCAAGTCAGCTGGGACCATATTCACCAAGAAAACAATTGGTAACACACTACGCCATGAAGGACTGAAATCCTGCAGCGCCGGCAAGGTCCCCCTGCTCAAGAAAGCACATGTACAGGCCCGTCTGAATTTTTCCAATGAACATCTGAATGATTCAGAGGAGAACTGGGTGAAAGTGTTGTGGTCAGATGAGACCAAAATCGAGCTCTTTGGCATCAACTCAACTCACCGTGTTTGGAGGAGGAGGAGTGCTGCCTATGACCCCAAGAACACCATCCCCACCGTCAAACATGGAGGTGGAAACATTATGCTTTGGGGTTGTTTTTCTGCTAAGGGGACTGGACAACATCACCATATCAAAGGGACGATGGACGGGGCCATGTACCATCAAATCTTGGGTGAGAACCTCCTTCCCTCAGCCAGGGCATTGAAAATGGGTTGTGAATGGGTATTCCAGCATGACACTGATCCAAAACACATGGCCAAGGCAACAAAGGAGTGGCCCAAGAAGAAGCACATTAAGGTCTTGGTGTGGCCTAGCCAGTCTCCAGACTTTAATCCCAGAGAAAATCTGTGGAGGGAGCTGAAGGTTCGAGTTGCCAAACGTCAGTCTCAAAACCTTAATGACTTGGAGAAGATCTGCAAAGAGGAGTGGGACAAAATCCCTCCTGAGATGTGTGCAAACCTGGTGGCCAACTACAAGAAACGTCTGACCTCTGTGATTGCAGAGGGGCAGAACAAGGGTTTTGCCACCAAGTACTAAGTCATGTTTTGCAGAGGGGTGGAATACTTATTTCACTCATTAAAATGCAAATCAATTTATAACATTTTTGACATGCGTTTTTCTGGATTTTTTTGTTGTTATTCTGTCTCTCACTGTTCAAATAAACCTACCATTAAAATTATAGACTGATCATTTCTTTGTCAGTGGGCAAACATACAAAACCTGCAGGGGATGAAATACTTTTTTCCCTCACTGTATGAGCTTGGTTCACTCATGTACTTTATTTTAGGAACATGTTGTTTATGTGAGCTTGATTTAGTCATGTTCTTTAATGTGCAGCTTGTACCACCCTGACAACCCTGTGGTCATATTATCTGTTTTGTCTCCAGGTAACATTGCTCTCATTCCTGGTGGACATAGAAGTAACCTTCCTGGACTACATCAAAGGAGGGTGAGTGGCACTGCATTCTATCTCTACAGAGTGTGAGAATCTCTCACTCCTGCATCCACCTATTTATTGATATAGGACTGATGGACAGATGTGATGTTTTGGTAGAAGGGAACATAAGGAGAGTGGTGCGTGTGCGCGTGCGTGCGTGCGTTTGTGCTATGGACCTGGTTTTTCTATATAAAGGATGACAAAATTGTCCCCAAGCTGTTAAGCAAATAATATTTGCTAAAAGAAAAAATTTAAATTCATGGTGGTGTTTTCCCTGTCGCCATTTTGAAAACATCTGTGCTTCCTTTTACACTTGTGCTTGTGTCTGTGCTTGTTCTGTATATCCTTACATGAATGCGTACAAGTGTATGCTTCCATTCATGTGTGTGTTTGCCCCTGTATGTGTTCGTTTATTCAGGCCTTCTTGTCCAGGGCTGAATGGGCATGAGTGGTTGTGTAGAGCATCTCAGGATTGCTGAGTGTGTCCAGTGGTTTGCCCACACACACTTTCTGACATTGATTTAGACTCGCAGGGGGAAGGCTAGTCAGACTACCACTCCATGGCATAGATCGACCTTGGAGGGGGAGAGTGAGAGACAGAAAGTGAGAATGAGAGGGTATTTGAAGGAATGAGAGACAAAGGCCATTTGAAGTCCTTCAAGGCCTGACTGTAAAAGGTGGGGAAAAAACTGGAGAGCAGTCATCGATGTAGCCAATCAGGAATCAGCCTGGTTAGTACAAGTTGCAACAGGGAGACACCTCCAGAAAAAGAGCAAATGTCTCCTGAGACTACAGTGCCTTTGGAAAGTATTCAGACCCCTTCATTTCCTCTGCATTTTGTTGTGTTTTAAACTTAATTTATAATTTATAAAATATATTTTTGTATATATTGCCACCAATTTACACAAAATACCCAATGGTGAAAAAGCGATTCACTATATATATATATATTTTTAATTTAAGCTAAGCTATGTCCTTTCATCATCCTTGATTTATCTGTAGAACTTCATAGGAGTCTACTTGGACAGGCAAATACATTTAATCGGACATGATTTAGAAAGGCAGACACCTGTCTATGTAAGGAAACCAAGGATGGAATTGTGTCGAGGCAAAGATCTGAGGAAGGTCATAAAAATAATTGTATAGTATTGATCCCAGAAGCATGGTGGGGGGCTCCTCATTGTGAAACGGGAGAAGTTTGGAACCACCAAGACTCTTTCTAGAGCTGTTCAGCCATCAAGTTAAGTAACCGGAGAAAGAGGGAATCGGTCAGGGAGGTGACCAAGAACCACTTTTAACAGAGCTTCAGAATTTCTCTGCAGAGATCGGGGAACCTGCCAGAAAGACAAAATTCTCTGCTGCTCTCCACCAATCAGGCCTTCATGGTAGAGTGGTTTGTCAGAAGCCACTCCTGGGTAAAAGGCTTATGACATGCTACCCAAAGGACTGTGAGAGCAATTGCTAAAAAGATTCTAGGCAAATTTTTCTTTCAGCATGGTAACATCCCAAAGCACACAAACCAAGACAATGCAGGAGTGACTTCAGGATAAGTCTGTGAATGTCCTTGAGTGGGTCAACCTGAAGATCACAGTTCACTTACGCTGCCCATCCAGTCTGACCGAGCTTGAGACGATCTCCAAGGAAGGCTGTTAGAACCTATCTAAATCCAGTTTTGTGAAGCTGGTAGAGGCATACCCAAAAAGACTTGAAGTGGAGATCAAAGCCAGCAGCATTTCTACCAAGTACTGAATATGTGGACTACATTTATATTTAATTTTTTTTATTTTCAATAAATTGGCACATATTTCTAAAAACTTGTTTTCACTTTTTTTGTTATGGGATATCCTGTGTAGGTTGATGGCAAAATATGTTTGATTATGTCTTCAATTATAAATTAAGTCTTCAATACAACAACATTGAAAGAGAAAGGGAAGGGGTCTGAATATGTTCCTAAGGCACAGTGTACTCCGAAAACATGACAGAAGACATGAAACAAAGCAGTAAGTCACACAATCTCTCATAATACAGTAATCAATCTCTCATAATACAGTGTTGTCAGCATGGGCACCACTAAGCAGAAGCCAACACCACTGTCAACAGATGGAGCCGTCAAGGACTGACTAGCTCTCATCTGTAGAAAACATAAGATTCCTCTCTGACAGTCTGACGTTATATGACGTGGAATCAGGAAGAACGTGGAAGAATGAATGCAAAAATATAACCGCCTCCATCGGTCACTGAGACGGAGCTTATATGGGCGTGGTATGGATATTTCTCTTGTCACATACTGCAGGACATCTGACCTTTTCATGGGAGAGCTTAGAGCTATGTTTAGTTTCTCCACCAATCAATAGGATATGAACAGAATGCCAGACTCTGGGTAATATGTGGATGGATAAATGGAAGTGTTTAAAACAATGGCTGCAGGCAACGGTGAAGTGGAAGTGTGAACATCACTAAATGGCCTCTGTGGGTGTCTTTAATATCTACATACTTGCATATATGTAATTAATGGCCCTTGGGCTAGTTTAGTAAAGGTCAGTGGTCGTGCACACAGACTCGAGGCAGGTGTGTAGGAGGAAGACTTTACTTTTCGACCTGAAGCTCATGAAAATGTCAGTTATTCTGCGGGGTCTACATTTAAAAAGCTTTCTGAATTTTGCCGAACAAGAACCATGTTCATGACTCATCATTTGAATATTTTGTGCTGGATAGGGCAAAGGGTGGGTGGTGTACTCTGACATTTTTTGCTAAATGAAGTGGAAAGCAATGTTTTTGCTGTTTGAAACCTAAATGGACTTTAGGGACCAGTAGAGCTCTTGTTTCAATGGGCTCAGTGTTGCTGAACTCTCCTCACACGGTCTTCTCAAAGCCCCTTGTGTTTTCAAGTGCAGTGGGCTGGTTTGCTGAGGACGAGCATGTTCGTTTAGTAAACTCAGTCAGTAAGATCTCTGTTTATATTATTTTCTGGTCTACCCGTGTGTCCTCTTCTCTCCCTTTCCCCCTTTCTACCCTGCGTTTCGATTTGGTTTTGAACCTGTATAGAGATTCATCTTATTATCCAAGAGACTTTTGAAGCCCTCTTCTTTACAGGTTCATAGTGACAGCAGCCATTGTTGGAGACTAACAGCGCAATGTCATTAGCCTAGAAGCCTGTGAAAGTCAATGGAAAAACGCTAGGAGGATTAGCATTGGAGTTAGTATAGGGAATGGGTTGTAAAACCCCAGTCTTTTCCTAAGCAGCATGCAGCTGTGTACACATACCCAGGGTATTACGACCTTCATTAACTGTATATCAACTCCAGTTGTTGTATACAAAGGAATCATGGCCCGTTTGAAACAAAATGGATCCAACTTTTCTGTTCAACTCGTGCTTCTTTTAAGTTGCATTAAACATGCCTCACCTTATGTTTTCTCCCGTGTTCATTGGTTGATGTTCCCTTACTGTAAGTTTTATTTAGTTCTGGGTCAATAGTTTATAAATAAAAAAACTGAAATGTTGCGTTCTTTTTACAACATGTCCTCAAACTTATGAAACTAATAATTATTTTTTTATTATTGTTATCACCTGGTACCGGAATAGTCACACCCATGATGTTTTGGGTCACGTCAAACTATCATTTAGATACCAGATTTTTCATGCACATCAAAATAAGGATGATTTCTCTTTGAGGCTCAAAGGCAGAACAACACAGATAACTTTGACCATTGCTAGATGTTCTTATGTGCTGTAATGATCAACCATAACCAACACAAGGATCTAAAATAACTTTTCACTGGTGTTTTCAGCAGCCAAGAAAGAGTGATGTCTAAGCAAATTAATACATGAAATGTTGTAGTTTCATTGGTTTTACGACTTTGCGAAGTCAAACATTTGTTTCGGGGACAAAGGAATTTCAAAGATGACAGTCCATATTGGGAGGTTAAAATCCTTTAAGAATGGGTCCACTTGACCCCAATAGGGAGCACTGAATATTTCACCTATACCTTTTGTGGTGGAAAACAATCCTCTGAACTGAATAATCAAGTGAAATCACAATGTCGTTGACCTCTATCTTTTACTTCATGGGCATTATTTTATATTCTCAAGCTCTAATGCAAGAAGATCCATTATTCTTAATGACATTGTAAATTGACAATTCAGGCCTGAGCCTGAGTATGTGAACACAGAGGAGCTGGGGTGGAGCCAGGAGGGCTATGGAGCGCCGAGTGGTATAATGAAGTGAGTTGTAGGCCATCTGTCCTGTTGTGGTACCGCTCTGCCAAAAGCTCTGGTCATGCTCTGTCCAGCATCTTTCATTTTCTTCATCACCCTTTTAAAAAAATTAAAAAAGTATTGCAGGCTGTTATAATAGTATAGCCTACTGTATTTCAAAACCTTATGGTAGCCTGCTTAATCACAGTAGTAGATGATAGGGATGGAAATTAGTTTATTGGAAATATTTTTATTGTGTTGAATGCCTTTGTTGACTGTAAAATCTCTCTGTTAGCCAGCTATATGTTATTGGCTTAAATTAACATGTTTTGTACTATCCTGAACCGCATTCCGGGTCAACAAAAGCCAACAGTACCTTTTACGTTGTTTTTTGTAGCGGTTTTTTGTGAGATTTTCATCTCACTAACTTTTAATTCTGTGTATGTATTCCATCTCACTTTGAATTAGTGAACTCTGATCTAGTTGCTACAGTAGCAGTAAATATTGCACCTTTTTGACCATAGGATTCCACTAGTTCTGCTTTGATTGACCAACTAAAACAACTACTACAAGCTTGTTGTCCACCATCACCAACACATGAACACGGTCCACACACCCAGTCAGCGGTGAAGACAGAACACACAATTAGCAAGCTGAAGGGATTTGCTGTGGGACCTCAGAGCCTCAGACAGTTCTCCAGCTGCCAGTGTGTACTGGCTGAAGACATCAACGCTTGGGACGGCAACGGCACCGCGCCTACTTTGCAATAATTCACGTTTCGAGGGAAAGGGCCCTTTATAAGCAAACCATTTTTATTAGATTTGATTTGACTTGAAACTGGCGTGTGATATTCGGTGGGTCTTTTCTCCTACAGTTGAAAAGAAGGCTGTCCTGAGGATATTGTCCAGCCATGTCCAGTCAACAACTTCTGCTTACACACCTGACAGATGATAGCTACTTTGAACTAAGCAGCCTGGTCAGCCTGCCTGGTGTTCAGCCTTCCCAAGTTCTCCCACATCAGCTCTCTCCGCTGCTCACTCAGCTGGCTCTCAACTGGAGCTTGCATTCACTTCAAGACCATGACACAAAGTAGCAAGTGGGACTGCCCCTACCTACCTTAAGACCGTGCTGAAACCCTACATCCCCACCCAAACTCTTTGCTCTGCCATTTCAGGACTCTTTCCATCTTCCCTCTATGGGAAGGCAGCTCCAACTCAGCCCAGTCAAAGCTCTGCTCTGTCCTGTCACCTTAATGGTGGAACCAGATTCCCCTTGAAGCTAAGACAGCAGAGTTCAGGAAACTTTTTATTGTATCACTGATTACTTATTATTTCTGGTTGTGTTGTCACACCTAGCTATCTTGGGATGAATGTACTAACTCGACGTCTCTCTGGATAAGAGCGTCTACTCGATGACTGAAACGTGCTGCGAGGGATACTTCCCAGGCCTTTTAATTTGCCACATTCTTCCCCAACTGCATACTCCTTTCTAGTTATATCATGGTGTATCTCCCTTCTAGTTATAGCAAGTTTCTGTTGGATGCGCTGTAATCTTATTCTTTGGGTGAGCTTTGAAGGCCGAGTTGTTCCTGAGCCAGCCCAATTTTGTGGTTTGTCATCCAATACCAGGGCCCAGCTGAATCAGGCTCGTTGAAGCACCCTGGGCTACAACAATAGGAATGGATCGTTCTCTGAGTCCCAGCTGTTCGAGAGGCATCTCACATCATATCTGTCTCTCCCCTCCTTCCCTCTACTCCCTGTTCTAATTAAACCGGCCTACCTCTCTCACACTCCCTCTTCTCTATCTCTTGCCTCTTTACTATCTCACTCTTTCCTCTCTCCCCGTTCTAATTAACCCACCCTACATCTCACTTTACCTCTCTCTACCTTTTCAGCTGTCTCTCTCCACTTCTCCACTTCAGTGCATGCAGTACATCCCCTTCTTCTAATTTTCTCTACAGGGCCATTATTTCCCACTAGCAGGAATAGAGCTGGTATTGTCATTTAAAACACGCAGAAACACAAATACACGCGCACGTATGTTTGTCTTTTTATCTCCACACAAAGTTCCTTCCGTCTTTCTATTGTTCCCAGTTGTTTTTATTCTTCTGTGGAATGTTCATCAGCTGGCTCCGTGGCTGCTTGGGGATTGTTTCCTCCGTCTGCCTTGAGGCAATCAGATGGAAATAAATGGATCGCTGTGGGGAATGGTGCTGTGTTGATCACCCGGGGGCAGTAGATAGACACACTAATCAGGGCGTGTCTGTGCACTTCATGTACGACCTACTTCTTCGCCATTTTGCTATTTGACCAGGGAAAACAGTGAGATTGACATGTTTTTTTTTTTTCTTCAAGTGAGCTGAAAGGGACGATGGCTTTAAATCTTGTTATCAGAAAGTGGCGGAAGAGCGGAGAAGACAGGGAGGAGAGATTAAATTAGGGTTGAGAAGGAGGAGAAGAGGGGGAGATTTGTAGTTTGACATACGTTTCCCATGTGGTTGCAGTGAGTTAGACATGAAATGGTTTGGCTACAAAGTCCTCGCAGTGACTTCCTTACTTTGTGGTTTTCTGCTTTTCTCTTTGTTAAAAAAAGGACTCCCTCAGGAAGAACTGAGTTTTCATATGTCACTTTAATGCTGCTTTTAGATAACATTTCAAGGCAAGCAAAGTTGACCGGGTTAATAGTCAAATTCCCTCCCTCTGTGGCTGTTGGAGGAGCGGCTTTTCTGGTTTGAGCTGAGCCAAACGGGCTGGCTAGTTTTCCTGGAATGTGCATTGCTAGGGGCAACACCTGGAGCAAATGGGTTTATGGTTCAGTCTTACCTGATGGTGCAGAAGCTACAGGTGACCTTTTCAGGGAGACCTATGCATTCTGATGGGAATATAATTACATTGCATCTCTGAGTTGGATGTCTCCATTGTTTTATACTGTCTGAGTTACATGGAAATACCTGAGGAACATTTCATTTCAGACAGGGACATAGTTTATATTGCTCTGCTGTTCTCTCTCTTTCCTGTCTCTCTCTCCCCTCTTTCTTCTTCTCCTCGCCCTGTTTCTGTCAGTTCTCACACTCTTAGCAAGGTGTGTGTGTGTGTGTGTGTGTGTGTGTGTGTGTGTGTG
>JACXGI010002521.1:34296-62324 GCA_016801175.1 Esox masquinongy | reverse complement strand
TATTAAACTACTTCTGTGCGCTCTCAACAGTCTTCTGCAGTGTACATATGCCATTAAATATTGAGTGGAACATCTTGGCACTGAATTATACAATGGGGGGGACGACTAAGTTGGAACTAACATGAGTTACATTGCAGTTTAGTAATGTTCATCCTTTTTTAATGCAGGACAGAGCAGCATATAACATACACATTGACATCCAATAGCCCATTGAACTTACACAAATATTCCTTAGGAACTGAACTGGAAACAGGCTTGGAAGCATTTACTCACGTTACTGTAAATTAGCGATTCAATTAGTGATTAAACTCTAGAGGTATGATTCCAATGTTCCACCGCTCCTTCTGCTCCTTCCTCCACTTCTGACCCTAATGAAGCTTCTCCCCTAACATGAGGTGACAGCTCCATACTTCAGGCATTGCTCCCCACTCACCCTGTCCTCTCTCAGGAGTAGGCCCAGGCTGTGTGTGTCTATGTGGGCTAGATTAGCACAAAGGCCAGGGCCCTATCGATCCATTCCCCCCTCCAACCTCCGAGTCTGGCCTAAACCGCTGCCAACCCAGGCAGAGCGGCTGGGTCCCAGGGAGAGAAACGAGCTCTTGTCTGGTACTTCCCCACCCTCCCACTGAGTAAACAGGCTTTTTTCAGGTTGGCTGCGCTAACGTGTGTCTGTGGGCTGTGCCGTGTACTCCACGCATTCTCACATTGTGACAGGGCGAATAGCTGCTTACAGTATCCCATCTGTTTAAATGCAGAAGATTGTGAAACGGGCAAAAGGCGCTGTGACCTGAGATACGGCAGGAATCAGCACTGTGTGTTAAACTATTGTTGGTCTGTTGGGAAATAAGTACTGAAGGGTTAGGCTGGTTTTGTATTTAATTATGCTTATATTTAGTTTTGTCAGGTACCAAGGACAAGGAGATTTTTCAACTTTCCTTCTTGCTTGAGTCATGATAATCAGAACATCCTGTTTTTTTCCATCAGGCCCGTTGTGTGAGGGCTGGCGGCTGGGTGCTTGTGTGAGTGTCTGCTAATATGTGCTGCTTTTGTTTTCCAGGACCCAGATTAATTTCACGGTGGCGATTGATTTCACCGCTTCAAACGGTAAGCAACACATGCACACAGTCATTGGACACATCTCATAATGCCCCACCAGAGTTTAAATGTATGCAGTTGGGGAAGAATGTGTCTTGAAATTTGCCTACTCCATCATGGTTAAAATCTGATGCAGTGTAAGAGATGATGACCTGTTAAAGTGAATCTGGGATGAAGTGATGTATAGTTAAATGGACAGCATGAAAGGAACACCAGCATGAACTATCTTAATAAGACGATGGTCCACTACAAGCCACCAGAACAGCGTTGATGCTCCTTGATTTGAAAAATCTGAAATGCTGTTGGAGAGATGCAACACCATTCTTTCGTGGGAAATTTGGTCACAGTGGTTGAATTGTCACTTGGGAATAACAATTTCTTTGTGTTGACTGAAATAGATTCAAAGTCACTCAGATCCCAAGTATTTACCCCTCATTAAACGTATGAAACCATCAGTGAGGACAGTCAAAGTGTGGCCAGAAGGGTCTGACTCACTTCTGCAGCACCAGTTACAACACACAGACTGGAGTTTGTTTGCCACTCAAGCCACCCTTGACTCCCATACAGACATTGAAACATATGCTTCCTCCGTTCTGGGTTACATCAACATCTGCACCAACAATGTCACCACCCATAAACTAATAAAGACCTTCCCCAACCAGAAGCCGTGGATGAACAGAGAGGTCCGACAACTGCTAAAGGCATGCAACGCTGCTTTCAGATCCAGTGATGCAGAGGCCTACATCTCATCCAGGGCCAACCTGAAAAGGGGCATCAAGATGGCTAAAAATGACCACAAACTGCAGATCGAGGAACACTTCCATAACAACTCCGAACCCCGACTCATGTGGCAGGGCATCCAAGCCATCACTGTCTACCGGCCAAAGAATCCTACCCCCACAGCCAGCGACATCTTTGCTGATGAGTTAAACAGGTTCTACGCACACTTTGACAGGGACAACAAACAGCCAGCCATTAAAGCTGAACTCCCCCCAGACGCCCCCCCCCAGACTATTCACCACAGTAGTGTCGTCTGCACTGAGCAGGGTGAATGCACGCAAGGCTGCTGGTCCCGATGGCGTCCCCGGGCGTGTGCTCAGAGCATGTGCTGGGCAGCTGGCCGAGGTCTTTACCGACATGTTTAACATGTCATTGGCCCAGGCGGTTGTCCCCACATGCTTCAAGACTGCAACCATTGTGCCTGTGCTGAAACAGTCGACTGCGTCTAGCCTGAATGACTTCCGACCGGTTGCACTCACCCCCACAATCATGAAGTGCTTCGAAAGACTAGTTCTGGCCCACCTTAAGTCCTGCCTCCCCCCAACACTGGATCCCTACCAGTTTGCCTACCGGTCGAACAGGTCTATAGAGGACACCATCTCCACGGCTCTACACTCTGCCCTGTCCCACCTGGACAAAACCAACACCTATGTGAGAGTGCTATTCATAGACTTCAGCTCTGCATTCAACACGGTCATCCCCTCTAGGCTGGTCAAGAAACTCCATGACCAGCCCCTATCTCTGCAACTGGACTTTGGACTTCCTAACTAAGATTAGGTGCAGCAGCGCCTGTACTTTTTGAGGAGGCTGAAGAAAGCCAATCTGTCCACCAAGATCATTGTGAACATTTACCACTGCACAATCGAGAGCATTCTGACAAACTGCGCCACAGTGTGGTTTAGCAGCTGCTCCATAGCTGACCGGAAGGCCCTGCAACGGGTGGTGAAAACTGCCCAGCACATCACTGGTGCCCAGCTCCCAGCCATCACAGACCTCCAGCGGAAGCGGTGTCTGCGCAGGGTACGCGGAATCATCAGGGACCCTTCACATCCATCCCACAAACTGTTTTCCCTCCTTCCATCAGGCAGGCGGTACATGTCTCTTCGGTCCCACACCAGCAGGCTCAGGAACAGTTTCTTCTCATCTACTGTAACCCTGCTGAACTCTGTGACCCAGAGGACTCTGTGAACTCTGTGACCCGGAGAACTCTGTGACCTCTGTGACCCATCACTTACCATGCCCCACCCACCGCTCAGGGACCTTGTTGCACCTCTCCCTTGTACTTCTCTGACACTGCCTTGCTATGCCTGATAATGGAAGTTTTCAGTTGTTACAGGTACGTGTCTACCTCAGGAACCTCACCTCACTGCTATCCCTGGATTTCAGTTGCACATGCATCTTGTACATTCAATTTGCCTCTTTGCACATTTAGAATTGCCATTGTGCTTGCATTTTTACAGTTGTTACACACACATGTCTACCTCGCGACCTCATTGCTGCTATCTCTGCATCTCGGGTAGTGATGGCCATATGAGGCTTCATTACCATTCTTCTAGCAGCAGGATATTATGCTAGCAGCACAAACTCAGATTTTCTTTTTCAAAATAAAAGCCATCATTGAAATGTATAAGGCAATATAGTTAGCAATCTAGTCTGTACATTTTATGTTTAATGTCTGTTCCAATGTTATTCTTGTCTATTATTTTTTTTACAGACTAGATTGTTAACTGTATTGCCTTATAAATTTCAATGATGGCTTTTACTGTGATAAAGAAAATCTGAGTGCTGCCAGCATAATATCCTGCTGCTAAAATAATGCTAATGAAGCCTCGAATGCCCATCACTAATCTCGGGTGCACATGCTACCTTAATACATCACTCCTTCATTTGCCTCGTTTGCACATCTTGAATGCCATTTTGAAATGGCCATTTGTACCCAAACAACTATTATCCCACTTGTAACATACACTATACCTAATACTTGTCAAATTTCTGCCCTCCTCTATTTGCCTTAATGCTCATTTATTATTGCTCATCCACACATTCCACTGGTAATATACATCTATTTAATACTTGTAAATACTTGTAAATTTTCTGCCCTTCTATTTGCACTTCTGGTTAGAAGTGCAAATCTAACTGCATTTTGTTGTACTGTACTTTGACTGTTCAATGACAATAAAGTTGTATCTAATCTAATCTCTTCTTTTGGCCGTGGTTGATAGTGATTAACTGGAACTGCATGCAGGACCCTAAGAGATGATGAGACGTTCATACAGGCCATTCATTCATTTCTATTCATTTTCTTTAGTGTCTTTATTTGGCTTTTGCCCATTATCTACTTCCCTTGCCTGTTAAAGTGAGATTGACTGGGACCAGCATATCTTACATAACAAGAGATGGTTTCATTCTGTCTTAGGCTCGTTGATCACCCAAAAGTGTGAGTTATTGCTTCGTTGGTTTTATTTGACAAGATCCATTCTAGGATATGATTAGCAGAAGCTGCTGTCATGAATATGTGTTTAATAATGCTGTTAAAGAGTCCGAAGTGAGTTTTTAAGCAGACTTATTAACATAATCATATTGATTCTATGGTACTGTTCATTACCCACAACATTGAGTCTTCTAGAGAAGCAAAGGCATTGAAATATATTGAACACTGCCTTGACTGATATACTCTCACAACGCTGTCTGAAAGTATCCCCGTATCGGTTGAGATCCCCTCAGTGTGGCCGAAACATATACACCCTATTGCACATATAATACCACTCTTTGGACCAGAAACGGTGTTGGCTAGTAGAGCTTTAAATGGAGAATAGGGTTTAATTTGAGGCACTGTTCTTTCTGGCTCTGTTGTTCCATTACTGTAACTTGTTATTTCTGCACCATTACTTACCATTATCATACCTGTTTCCCAGGCAACCCCGCCCAGCCCACCTCTCTCCACTACATGAGTCCCTACCAGATGAATGCCTACGCCATGGCTCTAAAGGCTGTCGGCGAGATCATCCAGGACTACGACAGTGATAAGATGTTCCCCGCCCTAGGCTTTGGAGCCAAGCTGCCCCCCGATGGGAGGGTTTCGCATGAGTTCGCCCTGGTAAGAGACCTCTAAAGCCTAAACTCTAACCCCTGAACCCTGACAAGATGTTCTCTGCTCTGGGCTTTGGAGGCAAGCTGACCCACTGACAGACAAGTTTCCCATCGGCTCACCCCAGAGAGAGAAGTGTGGTGGTTCAAATGAATCGGTTCATTGGCCAGATGGGATGTAACATGATTGGTTTGTTCACTGCTGTTCACTGTTGGTTCCCAGTTGCCTTGGAGCAGCATGATGAGACCTACCAATGTGCCTGTTCGGGCATACTTGAAAAAGGTACAAAGAACAGGGCAAACTCCGCCCTTCTGGCGCTCTTGGCCGACGCCCACAGAGTCTCGGTCAGGCTCAGTGTCTGTATCGCAGAGGTTTAGTATGCCAAGTCCTGGCAGATCAAGAAGAAGAAACCGCTGAGTGCCATGGAGGCTAAAACCATCCATCACTAACATCCCCTCCCTCCCTTCTTTCTGTACACGGTAGGATACCAATCAGACAGGAACACAGCATGGGATGTTCTGTAGTTATTTAATGAAGTATTGATGAGAACTGTTTATCCTCCTCTCTCGTTCTCTGACATCCCTATTAGAAATATTATTTTGAAGTGACTTTCCATACAGAAAAATATAATTTTATATACTTGTTTTTATCATGGTCTCCAACAAGTCCATTTTAAACTACTGGTAATATGCAGTTCATTTATTAGAACATGGCAACTGCAAACTATCATAAACAAATCTTATAAGTTTATAAATTAACCACCCCCGTTTAGTCACTACTGGATTTAAAAGCAATAATGAACTGAACACACCATCTGAAAAAGCAATTTTCAGCATGTTGACTGTGTGTCTGTGTGGTGAGTGTGTATGATTATCAGCTGACTAAAGGGCTTGTGTGTTTGCAATCTGTACAAGGATCTCAACACACAATACAACCTACAACACAAACTTAAACGGAGCACGCATGGAGCAGTAGCCTTTTGTAGGAATCTATTCACCCTGGTTCCAATGTGGGTGAGTGGATGGATTTAAATAAGCTGGAATTTTGCGGGCTAAACTTATTCAGTATGACATTTTCATGAGGTAGGCTAATGCACAGATTTTATTGACAACATGCCTGATGTCACGACTAATCTGTATTTTTTCCAGACATAAATTTTTTTTGTTCTAATGACGTGATTGAATCAATGAAATGGACTCCCATTTTGTTTTTGCTCTTTAAATATTTTTTACATTCATAGAGAAAATTCAACAAAAAATTAAACCCAAACCCGTAATCCCACTGAGGAACCTGAATTTGGGAAAATGTTCAACAGAATTTTTGGGGACAGAAATGGAATCTTTTCACTGTGAATCTCACCTTGCAATACCAACTTGCTGGGAGGAGCCCTCCAGTTTTTGCGTGTTGCTGACAAAATCCAGAGAGGCTTCCAGATTGTGATGAGAGAATCAATACACTTATTAAACCTCAGGACACACTCGTGACTTGAGTAATACTATTAATGTTTTAGTTTCACAAATAATAAAACCTCCATCAAATTAAATGACCTAGATGTATCCCTCAGGAACAAATAAAAATGTGATTTATGTGGCATTTCATCTTTTACAAGTCTCTGAATCAGACAAACAATTAGGCCTGCCACCTCATTATTTTGTGTGAAATTCTGGGTACGTGATAGTGGAGAGCCATGGGAAAAGGAACCATGTGGGAATAAGCAAGTGTTTCCAAAATGCTTGTTGTTTTCTCATCGAAGATGATGTCATCTTGCTAATCAGTGGTGTACTTGCATTCATATTCGTAATGTCTGGTATACGCCTACAACTTTCTATTGTTGGGGTGTGCCTACACCATTCCAGCACAGGAAAACTGCTTTTTAACATAGTTAATTAAGCACTGTTTTTTACAGCCGTATTGTAATTCATTCTAAGTCCTATTTCAGAAATCTGGGAACACTGGACAGTTTCTTAAACCTTTTTTCTCCTTGAATGAGATTAAATCTGTAGAACTCACCTTCCTCTCTCTGTGTCCCTTCCAGAACGGCAACCCTCAGAACCCCTACTGTACAGGGATTGATGGAGTTATGGAGGCGTACTACCAGAGCCTAAAGTCTGTCTGCCTCTACGGCCCAACCAACTTCTCACCTGTCATCAATCATGTGGCCAGGTATGTTGGGTGGGGATGAAGAACTGTTTTTTCTGCCTAGTCGATGCTTAGGCTGGCTGCAAATGTTTTTTTGGGGGTAGAGGGCGCCTGAAAGTGTTGAAAGTTGAAACTGTAAACCATGTTTTAATTTATTATAGAAATACATTTTTTGGGATGGTTCAACAGATTAATGAATGTTTTGCTTATTAAGAATATCCTTGGCAAAATTCACAGAATTGCAAGAATTGTGCCTTAAATTTGTTACATTTACATTTGTCAGCTCCATAGCAAAATAATTAAAATATAACTCCATTGTTATTGTTTCAAATCCATTTTCAGGAAATATGGTTAAAAAGAGCAAACTTTTTTCAACTGTCACTATAGAGGCTTCTAAAATGGCAATGCCACAACCATGGCAATGCCACACCCACCCCCTAATCCTTTTTTTACAGAGAAAGTGAGAACCAACATAATCCTCTCAGTAGCAGTTTATTAAGAACCACCATGGAGTCCTGTGTCCGACCACCATTTTTCCATATTGTAGTGGCTAATTGTCAAATAAAATAGTAAAATGTTCCTATGATCCTTTAGCCACAACTGACTGGGGCGGAATGTTGTTTTGGTGCACACACATCCAATGTCCAGAGTTTGAATTGTAGTTGAAAAATAGGAATCTATTTATCCAATCTTCTTTTAACAGAGAAAATAAAACAATGACATGTAGTATTTTTTTGCGACCAAAAAATGTATTTAAATCCAACTAAAATAATAAACTTCGTTGCACGATTAGCATGTTAGCGCGATTGAGCGAGGTCAAAAGACAGTGTGCTGCCATTCTTGTCACTCCGCCCCCAACCTTGGAACATGTATGTAGGCCTTTTACTGGATCTTTCTCTCGGCCTGTAGAGGGGGATATATGCACTTCAAGGACAAATAGTGGGCAGACACACATAAATGTAAATATAAAAAATAACAATTTGGCTCCTACTTCTATTTTGCTGTAGGTACAAAGTGCTCCAGACTGTGACCAAATCGTTACATTTTGTGACCTTTTCACTTGACTTTATTACATTTTTAATTGGCCGCATCACTGTTGACCTTCATAAATGAATAAACTCTTCATGATTTTTTTTCTAAGTGTCATGATTTGCTCAAATGTTAATGTGAGTCATTGTTTTCCTGAAACAGTTTCACGAGCCAGTCTCTCCAACCCGCCGTCTCTCCTCCCTAGGAGGAATTAATTATGACAACTGCATCCTTTATTTATGTGTACAAAAAAAGTGAGCAAATAGTTTTATTTCATCTAAGATTTTTTTTGGGGTGTGTGCGACCAAATCCTATGCTGCTGCCATCAACTGAATCACTCAGTTGTACCGGTGCCACCAGTGGAATATTTTAGTCTGGAACCCCGGTACAACTATCCTGTAAGAGTTGGACACCTTTACCTCCAAAACATCCTGAATTATTTAAGCTTGAGGTGTTGGAGGTGTTGGAAACAAACCACAGGTGTGTCGGTCCATTCGGACCTGATGGCGTGTTACTGCAGATTGGACGGCGGTACGTTCATGCTGTGAAAAGTCTGTTCAATCTCATCCCGACTCTGCCCTCTTGGGTTGACGTCTGCGAACTGTGCAAACCATTGAAATAAACTGGACTTGCTGTTATGTTTCTGGAACCATTCTGAGACCGTACGTGCTTTGTGACGTTGTCGTGCTTGCACCGTAAGTATCCATGTGATGAAGGGCTAACTGTAGCCGTGAAGGGATGCACCTGGTTGGTACTACACCTCTGTCACCAAACTGTACCGTTAGCACCAGGCAGGATTGGACAGTGGGATCATGCTACTTACACCGAATCCTGTCCACCAACATTACGCAACAGAAATGTGGTTTTGTCGGACCATGTTTTTCTCCACTCCTCAGTCGTCCGATATTGCGTGCCCAATAGAGTGGCTTCTTGCTTTAAGCCGATGGGAGTGGCAGCCAGTGTGGTTGTGGACTGAGTCTAGCGAGTTGTGCATTCTGAAATGTGGTTCTCCACATCACTGTTGTACAGGGGCCACTTTTACGAGAATCAGGTCAATTGATTAAATACAAGGTGTGAAGTAATTCAATAATCTTGCCTATAGTTTCTGTGTGGATTGGGATGAATTTGAATTCACTCTGTAAGTTGCCTAATTTGAAACACAGACACACTTTCTAATAATGAATGCAGGTCAACGTCTGTATTACGACCTTCATTGAATTTTAAACCAAATTCCAATGCACACCGTAACCTCCCAGGCATACCTGCCTCTACAGAGCCATATGCCATCATTCAGTAGGTCAATACTAAATAAGATATCCTGAATGTGTGTATCGACCCACTGTTTTGTTTCAGCGAGAGTTGAGTGTGTGTGTATATGGCCATAAGAAAGAAATGTAACTTGTGATTGATGAGTTGTTTTTCTTAGAGTCGTAAAGGCAACAGATGCAGTCTACAAACTTCTAACAGAAATTTAACCAAGATTTCTAAGCTCGTACATACACTAGATTTCCCAGGACAATGCAAATAGAGTTTCAACTAAGATTAATCAACTCGTGCAAAGGAGTTCTTAGCACTCACATCTTCTAAAGATCATTACTGTTAAGACCAAATGTTGATAGCGATCCAACATTCTTATGTAGAACTTTATAATTGATCGCAGGAAAGGTGTTTCTGAGCTGCGAAAAAGAAAAAAAAATCAATGTTTCTGTGTCTTTTGTCACATTCTGTTCTTTAATTAACCTGTTTGTATGTGAGAACATTGGCTGCATATTCCATCACCCACACAGGGACAAGCCGGCTTACCGCATAAACACACACAGAGACACAATTATCTTGAACCTAAATGACTTTCCCCTTAATGAAGTAACCGCGCTGTCAGAAAACTTGAGATTAACAGACATTTATGTGTGCTTGTTCATTGTTGATTGAAGGCAGCTGTTGAAATGTTTAACGCAGAGCAATACGTTAGTATTGGGCTGTCAGAATCCACTATCGTTAGTGCCACACCCCACAACATCTCCTCCCACTCCCCACCACCCCCCTCCTCCACCCCAGGTCCTTTCCCCTTCTCCCCCCCCAAACGCTGCTTGTCATGGCAGCCTCCTCTGTAATCCACTCGGTTTCTCTGGGTCTTTTCTTCGCGTTGTACGCTCGCCCCCGTATTTCAATAATAACCGATCCGTCCCCTCGCCTCATGCTCCTTGCGCGTTTAATAACTGTTCAGTTCACTTCTGTCTTCATATCCAACGGTGCAGGTGTCACGCGGTCTCTCTCCATCCGTGTTGCATGTGTTTGAGTCGTCCAGGAAACAGTCAAAAAGAGTGAAATAACGTCACTATTAACGTGCCAGTCGGTGCCGGGTTTGAAAGGTTGCGGGTTGTAAATAAATCAGTGTTTAATGTGGGGTTTTCTGAACCAAAGACACAAGTCTCTCTCTGTCCTGTAGGTACGCTGCGTCTGTCAAGGACGGTTCTCAGTACTTCATCCTGCTCATCATCACAGACGGAGTCATCTCGGATATGGCCCAGACCAAGGAGTCCATTGTGAACGTAAGAACACCACTGCCAGGCGGGGATCGTCCCGTTCCCTAACGGGGGTTAAACGGCTGTGTTTCTGCACTGGCAGAGACAACCGTCAGGGCGGTTATGCCAGCTCAAATTACCATGAATAGAGAGGGTCTTGTGTAGCTCAGTTGGCAGAACATCGTGGGTTCGATTTCCCTACAGGGTGCCAGGATATACGCACTTACTACTCTACGTCTCTCTGGATACAAGTGTTTGCTAAATAACTTAAACGTAATTAGAGCCTTGTCCCAAACCTGGATGGTAATTAATCCAGGGGCCTTATATGTAATTAGAGCCTTGTCCCAAACCTGGATGGTAATTAATCCAGGGGCCTTATATGTAATTAGAGCCTTGTCCCATCCTGGATGGTAATTAATCCAGGGGCCTAGTCCGTGGATGGCTGGCTTACACACCGGTGACTCAGAACAAATCACTCTGTAATCTGTAGTCAGGAGGGACCAGTCGTCACAGTGTAATGTAGAGAGAGAGGGCAGAGCGAGGATCATTTCCTAAGGAAACAAACAGTAGTCAGCCAGATTCTGATGAAATCATCTATCATTCTGCAACCCTGGGCTAACACATCAGTCAGACTAACTCCACATAGGCAGATGTAGAGGTGGGAGACAGACACACTCTCACACACACACACAGTTGTGTATTTCTATCCTTGTGGGGGCTAGAAAACAAAATTAATGTATGTATCCTAACCTTAACCTAACTTTAATCTCAATGATCTCTAACATTTATTCTTACACCTACAGCTCTGGAAAAAATTAAGAGACCACTGCACCTTTTTCTTTCCTTTCCAAAAAAGTTGAAAAGGAACATTTTGAGTGAGGAACAGAAGCGTTCAATTTGCAGTGGTCTCTTAATTTAAACCCTTTTGTTCCTCACTCAAAACCTTCCTTTTCGACTTTTTTGGAAAGGAAAGAAAAAGGTGCAGTGGTCTCTTAATTTTTTCCGGAGCTGTGTATATCATTCACACTGACATAAGGACTAGGCTGAAGATGGACATTTAAACTAGCCAAGATCACATTTCTAATGGATAAGCTCTAGCAAAAAATAAGCGTTTGTAACATTTCAATTATTATTTGACATAAACAGTGGTCAAAGACAGAGCGGAGAGTTTTTGCTGGAAGAGCAGTGGGTTGGAATTAAAGCCAATACTACAGCAGTACGTGTACCACATGAAGAAGCTTAGAGCACTGGACCATCCTGCGCCCCTCGAACCAGATAAATGAAAGGAAACAACATGTTGTTCTAATAGGCTATGTCTATATAGACTTAAAGGCCCTGTAATGCCCATGGACACCAAGTTATACTGCAGGCATGCCTAAACTTTAATTTAACCTAAACCTTCAATTTAAGTTTGACTGCAAACCAAACTGTAAGCCACAAATTGACTTTGTCCTCGCAGGAACCAAAAAATGTCCTGTTAAAGTAATTTTTTCACGTTTTGCTATACCTACTTGTTCTCATTTGATCTGGTAAACCAAAACATGCACACACTCATATACACACACACGCTCTCAAATACACACAGACCAGCCCACATGCTTGTATACAGTCATGCAAGCACACACAAACACAACTTGGCAACATGTTTATCTGTCATCCCCAAATTCCAGGAGGTGTTTGTCCCACACAGCCCTCAAGAATGTGCTACATCTTAAACACATACTCCAGAAATATTTACACACACACGCACTCTCCCTCACACAAACAAACAAACCCAGAACCCCGGGGAATCAACTTTCTTTACAATCTAAGCTGAATTCCAGGCAATATAGATCAGTCAATATCAATGAAAAAAGTATTCTTTCTGACAGAATCTAATGAATATTTATCCTGACGAGACACTGACGAGAATTTGGGAATCAACTGTTTTTTCTGAGTAATATTTTCTGTCTCATCTCTCCAGGCATCGTGTCTTCCTATGTCGATCATCATTGTGGGGGTGGGACCTGCAGAATTTGATGGTAAGTCCAGATAAATGTTTGTTACACCAAACACAGAATTTATGTTCACAAAATGTATTCCCATTCAAAATACTATTTTCCTATTAACCCTTAACCCAACCCTAAACTTAACCCTAAACCTTAACCTAACCCTAATTTTTACTAAACCCAATTATAACTCTTACTTTAAACTTAACCTGAGTTAAGATGTTTCTTGTTTTACTACCCTGGTGGGGATTTCTGTCCCTACCAGAACAGTAAAACCTACACACACACACACACACTGTCTTCCATTCCTGACCACTGGGCAGATGATGACTACATTGTGATTTTTGTCCTCAGCAATGATCGAGTTGGACGGGGATGAAGTAAGGATCTCGTCGAGGGGAAGATATGCAGAGAGAGACATTGTTCAGGTACGCCATGTTCTTTCTGTCTGTTCCACTGCTACGCTGTAAGATTTCTTGAGTGAGATAGCTGGGGAGCTAGGAACAATAGAATATGCCTCACAAACAAACACAAACTGTCTGCATAGCAAAACCGACAGGGGGAAAGGTCAAAACTTACCGTTGCTATCCTGACAATGATGCTCAATAAACGAGTGGTAGAATGTAGAAATTATACATTTTATTTCATCTTTCTTTAACCATCTAACCCAAATGAGAATAAATTCTTGTTTACAATGACAAACTGGCTAAAGGCATAACATTTACAAGATAACACACAGTTATATACGAATATGATGACAACAATTATAAACATGTTCAGCGGATTAAGCAAAAGGTACTTGAAGTATTAAAATAAACATCATTATCTAAAAGAAGGGAAATCCCAAGGGGGAATCAACAAAATCATCCAGAAGACCATAATAGAAATTTTTGCAAGTACACATACATTTACATTTATCATAAAGGTTAATGTAAAATAGCCTTTCAAGTGAATATTACAATATTTACTCCAGAACAAAATGCTTAACACTTGCAAGAACAGTAACTTGCCGGACAGTTCTTTTACAAGCAACATGAGGATATAAAAAAAAAATCCTGATGACGGTGTCGAGCAAATGTTATGACCATCCATGTGTTTAGAAGTTTTTATAAATATCCTGTTTTGACATTCCTGACCTACTCCTTCCTCCTTTTGTTTCCGCTTGCTGAAGACCTAGTTCACCAGTAACCGCCTCACCGGACAAAAATGAAAGCAGAAACATTTGAATATTTGCCTTCGATGATTAGAGGAAACGTGTAGTCATATCTGGTGACAGACTGCAGTCAGATGTAATGACCAGTAGTAAGAAATGCAGATAGCTGTCTTATCTGGCCCAAGTTCAGACCCAGCCCATCTGCTATGCTACTTCTCATCAGACCAGATGGACAGAGACTCCAAACCTGCCCCAGCCCTGTTTTGGCCTCTTTCCTATGCTATTATGGTAAATGGCTAGCCTCCATGCTATGCTATTATGGTCTCCATGATGTGCTAATAGCCTATTAGGTACCATTTCCTATCAGGACTTGGGATTCCCCTGGTCTGTTCATTCTTTCTTCCCTCGTTCCCTCTCTCCGTCTTTCCTTCAACCACCCAACTCCAGTCCTTCATCCTGTCCACCTTCTCCTCGGCTTCCCTCCCCTAACTTCCCCTGCCTCCCCGTGTTAGACAGAGGGATGATTATCCTGCTGCTGCTCATTAGCAGACTTGTTAACATGGAGACCGTCAGGGCTGTGACGTCGTGGACCTGGCTAGGAGGTCTACATGCACGCAAACAAACACCGCGGTTGCTCCATTTTGCTCCCTCTATCCCATATCCTTCCCGATGTGTCAGTGTGTCTAGTTGGCGGCTTTCACACCCAGACAGGGCCCCAACTGAGCACGGTCATGGACTCAGGGATGCAGGCAGAAAGAGACGCATTAGACATAAAAGTTCTGTGATATAACTGTGTCTCTGTCTCTGATCCTCTCCCAGCCTCATTAGATCGGATAGAGACCAGGTTTTTGCTAGGAACATTTTGTATGTAGCAACAAGAAGCGTGGTAAATGAAAGGCTTTGAAAGCAAATTGGCTAGTCTTTTTCCACCTTGGTCTGAACTTTGCTAACTGGTATGAATAGATTACTGCTTTACTTCTCCAAATCCCCAACTGAAGTATTTTTGTAGTATTTTTGCCAAATTGCCGAAGACAGAAATCATTCAGTATATTAAAATCGCATCTATCAGTTTAAGAAACCCTGTTTTCGTCTGTTTCTGTAGCTACATGTCTGTACATTGACTGTACTGTAACTCAATCCAGCCCCGTTCTCTCTCGTCATCCAGTTTGTCCCGTTCAGAGACTACATCGACCGGACAGGAAACCACATCCTGAGCATGGCCCGTCTGGCTAAGGACGTCCTGGCTGAAATCCCTGACCAGTTCCTCTCCTACATGCGGACCAGGGGCATCAAGCCATCGCCTGCGCCCCCTCCTTACACCCCCCCAGGGCACCCTGTGCAGAGCCCTATTGGGCATCCCTTAAATACGCCACCCGGGCACCCCCTTCAGACCCAGATCTGAGGGTTGGAGACCCTGGTCCTAAACAACACCTCTTCAAATTTTTCTATGTCTCTCTTCTGCATCACTTGCTCAGTGATATGAGGGGCCTTCTTGGCGCTCTCTCTCTTTCTCTCTCTCTCCCTCTCTCTCTCTCTCTCTTTCTCTCTCTCTCTCTCTTTCGTTGCACTATAGAGACTGACGGACTGGCAAAATGACTGGCAAGGTTCTGGAAGCTTATTTTGAGAGATTTGAAGGAATCTGTAGTGGAACAGGTGGATGGGCCAACAAAGGCATGTTTACTTACATTTTCAGGGCGTTCCAATGTCTGGACTTCCTGTTAATCAACCAATGAAGACATACCCAGGAATGCCTGGAATATGGATTGTCTGTTCTTCCCAGCTCACATGGGAAGGGACTCCTGAGTCAAGAATGAAGTAAGGAATTATGAAAGGAGGATAGGATGAAAGGCCTTTTTCAGTGGCGAAAATGTTCTAGTCACTGGATGTAGAATCACTTGACTGTTGTAAATAACTGGAAATATATTTTGTTCTGTCTCTCTCTGTTCTCTCTCTCTCTCTCTGCTCTGTCTATTTTACCAACTCTCACTTCAATGTTTACAGTACATGTTATTGATAAAGATTTATACCGTTGTATACTTTTATATAACACTCGTAGCTACTTCTTTCAATATGAACATTTGGAATATCGATGGATCTTCGGTCTTTATCCCTCGGCATATTGTCTTTGCCACGGGAGTTAGGTTGAGGATGCAACAGTGCAGGTAGCCACAATAGTATACTAAACCGTGCCGTTCTGTACTGTACTATACTATGTGTCCTTTTGCATGAGTGTAGCATTGGAGCATGTATTGTGGTCCTACACTGCCCTGCCTGCCACTGCTCTCAGGCTCTGGGGTTCCATATTTATTCACCTACTCTGTCATTCTGCTCCCTTCTAAACCGCCTTGGCAGTAGGGTGCCCATGCTGGTCGCTTTGCGTTGTGCCTACAGGTTTTTACGCCGTGTCTCGACCGACGGCACGTTCCCTTCAAATCCATTAAAAAGCAACTACCGCTGCTCTCGTCCAGCGTGAGGCGACAGATGCCTAGTGGTCAAAAATGGTAAGGCTGATGCTTACCTTCCATTCTGGTTCGTTCTCGTGTGCCGCCACATTAGCTAGTTTATTGCTTTGGAAGTTCCTCTTTTTAAGTTGATTGTTTTACATAGCCTCGAATCGCAATTGGTGTTGAGTTGTGCCAATCCGTGTGTTATGTATGATTTATATATCTGTTATAGCGTGTTGGCCCAAGATGATGTTTGGTGGTCATCATGACAACTTGTTCTTCCTAAATTTTGTAATTCTCATCCCAGAATGCCAAGCAAGAATACCCAGTAAGGGCCAGGAGTTTATCCTTAACAAATTACTTGACCGGGAGGAACTCCTGGCCTCCAACAGATATTCCCAGTTAATCCTCTAATTTACTATAACCAGGGTATCTGCTGTCTTAATGGGCTAACAGTTTCTCTAACAACTGCCTTTTATTTCATATTAATACTTAAAATTGTTGTCACAATAGCTAGTGCTTTTCTCAATTCAAAAGCACTTACTATTGAATTGAGGTAGCGGGTCATGTATATCTTGATGGTTACATATTAATATTCCATATCAAAGTTATAGAAATTCCAACCCAATATTTATTTACTTAAACCAGGGTGTGTCAAACCTATGTCCAATCCAAATACATGTATATTATTTTTTGACAATAAGGAAATATAACGCGGCTCTACTCCCCTAAAAGACAAAAAGACAGATTGTGGCCTCCAGGGTCAAAAGTTTTTCCCTCCTGAGTTTGTTCATGTGCGTGCCACTGTTTGTCAGCTGGCTGTCTGTTGCCATATCGTGAGTGCCACAATTTAACCACACAATCACTCCTAGCTTCTCTCTTTCTGCAAGTCTTCCTCCTGTCTCATTGCAGATCAGTTGATTCACCTCATACACATTTGATTGGACAACTCTGTTCTCAAATGGGATTAAATCTCTTTAGCCAATCATGTTTGGATGGCAGACAAGGTGAGAGAGTCAACCATCGCAGGTAGTCAGGAGAAGATGGACATTAGTGCTACATACCTGGTTTGACCTGAAGTCGTTAAACTACACAGATGTTGACTGGACAGAGAATAACCTCATAATGGTATATTCAACACGGCAGTCTGTGGATTTAAACCACATGCTTTACAAAACATATGTATATAGATTTTATAGATTTTTATAATATACACTGCCTTCTTGTTAAAAAGGTTGACACTTACTGTATTTCAGATATTTATTTTCTGTCACTAATGTCTTCAGGCTGTTTTTCTCTGACATGAAAGGGATCAGTTTCCAATATTGTTTCTATGATAATTTTAGCTGGGGCTAGCCTGAGTGTATCATATGAAATCCTAGCTATTTGACATATACCCCAATTAATTCAGAATGCAGCAGCATGTATATTAACAAAAACTGTAAAGATAGCACACATTACACCTATTGTAAAGTCCCTTCATTGATTGTCTGTTAGTTTAAGAATTACTTGTCTGATAGGGTTAAAACCCTATCAGACAAGACACATTCAGATTGGTCAGTCAGATTGGTTTTCGTTGTTTCAGAAGCCAGAACTAACATGTTTGGTAAGCCTGCCTTCAGCCATCATGGTCCTGGCATTTGGACAGCCTGCCCGATGAGCTGAGGGCCTCTTGGTTGTCCCACCCCTTCAGGGCAGTTCCCGATCCACGCAGTCTAAACTCTACTGATCTTCAAAAAACATCGGAAAACTCACCTTTTCATAGTGTACTTAAATTAGTTCCACTGACACCACCTCTGTCTGTTGACCTGTCGTAGACTTTTTATGTTTATTATTTGTATGGTCTTCATTCCAGCACTGACCTTTGCCAATAACTAATTCATTGATTAGAATGCACTTTATACTAAACTGTGTTGTTGTTTCACCTTGCTCTTTTACAATGAAAACATTTACTGTAAATCGCTTTGGATAAGACCGTGTGCTAAATACCTAAAACGTTAAATGTAAATATAAAGAAAGGGTCATTTATTTTACTAAATATAATTACTCAAGTTTTAAAGTCAAGGTTTAGTCTCCCTCTTATGTTATTATTACAGTTGCATAGTCTATAAGCCCTTATCTCCTGTAAAAGATTTTTTCTATCAAAACATTTTATTTGATGTAAACGCTATTTTAGTAGGGTATTTCCATCAAAATTCAAAGTACATAGGAGCACAAATGAAAGCTAACTGTCTATTGTATATGTTTAAGAAATTAAGGCATGTTGAGTTCAATCCATATGTATTTGAAGACTGTCACAAGTTTTGTAGTTTTGGCTCAGTACTACAGCATGTTGGGTTTGAAATGATACAGTAGTGGTGGGGTTAAAGTGCAAACTGTCAGCTTTCGATATATTTATATCCACATCGGATGAACCAGTTAGAAATAACAATATTTTATCTATATATTCCCCCATTTAATGGGCTCAAAAGTATTTGGACAATTTGCTTTACAGTGGTTTCTTATAAGGCAGAGGTGTTTGTTTGCATTACTAGTACATACACAAGATGGCTGTCAATGTTTAGCCTTTTTAAGGCTTTGCATTTGGAGTCGGTTGTTGGTGTCTGACAACATGGGGACCAAAGAAGTGTAAATGGAAGTCAAGCTGGCCATGTGGCTAAATCAGAATGCATTGATTGGAGACAAAGCCAAAACATCAGGCCTGCCAAAGTCAACTGTTTGGTACATTAAGACAAAGAACATTGGTACATTACTTGTGACCTTAGACCAACAGATCGTGATCACTGTAGGAGGTAGGCGTGTGTCAGCGTCTGACATTGACAGAAAGACTTCACCAGACGAGCTACAGAGGTTAGACTGCAAGGTGCAAAAACAGTGATTAAATACAAAAAATGAGCTTGCAGAGTTCTGAAAAATGTTATTGTGGACAGATAATGCAAATATTGATATATAACAAAATGATGGCAAAAGGAAAGTGGAGGGAACAAAGGAACTGGCATACCAACTTATCTGTGAAATAAGGTGTAATGTTTGGGCCATATATGGCTCCTACTGGCTCACTTGTCTTTTTATTAATGGAACTGCTGACGAGAGCAGTAGGATGAATTATGTGTACAGAAACATATTGTCCACTCAGATCCAACCACATGCCTCAAAACTCACTGGACGGCTCATCACCTTGCAACAAGAAAATTACCCCATACTGCTTAAACAACCAAGGTGTTTTTCAGGGCCAAAAAGTGAAATATTCCTGACTGGCCAAATCAGTCACCTGACCTGAATCCAAGTGAGCATGCAATTTAATTGCTGAAGACAAGACAGAAGGCAAACATTCGCAGGAACAAACGGGAACTGAAGATTGCAGAGGGGTGGGAGGGAAGATACCCAGCCTCTGGTGATGTCTATGGGTTGCAGATTTCAGGCAGTTATGAAACGCTAAGGATTTGCAATCAAGTACTATATATGAGTATTTTATTTAAGAGCTGTAAATCCTACATGGTTCATGGTTTACAGATGTAAATACCCACAGATTAGCTGACAGTCATTTGCATTTCAAATCCAGTGTGCTGATACAGAGCCAAAACAACAAAACCTGTCACTGTCCAAATATTTATGTGCAGTGCTGTATGTGTGTGTATATATGCACACACATACACAGGTTTTGTTGTCTTGGCTTTGTATACATGTAATTTTCAATGGCTTTCATTTCTAATCAAAAATGTAGAACCATTTAGTCTTATTTGGAAGTGGTGGGACTCATTAGAATAATAGACAATGTGTAGAATAAACTAAGGAAGATATCTGTTAAGGACACCTCACAATGACTAGGTCTATCCATTATAATGCCTTTCTGTAAAGCACAGATCAGGGACTCATAATGTCATTCTGTTACTAGGCGTTCATCTACTACGCTTCCTGTAGTTTACCAACCAAAATTGATTTTTTGCATATCATGACTGACGATTTGTTCTGCGTACAATTTTAAGTCTTAATTCAGTTTAGTTAAAAAACAAGGTCACCCCAAACTGAAGGATATTTTACCGTCATTCTGTTTCAAAATTTGACATCTGCACTCTTAAACGAAATGTGTTTTTGTAAATATTTTTGGTGGAAATTAAGAGTCTGCAGTCCATGTGCATAGATTTATATGGTTTGTTTAGTGTTGCAGTCAGTCAAATGTCTTGATTTGAGACATGTGAATTCGGAGTTTAAGTGTCATTGTTACCGCTGTGGTGGCAAACGCTTAGGGCTTTGGGATTTAAAAAAAATCATTGCTCAAAAATGTTTCTTTCTACACAATTTCTTTGCCAAAATCAATTCGCTGACCACGAAAAAATATATTTTATACTCAAACCTACCACGGTCTGGTTTGAATGTGGCTCGAGGGCCACATTCGGCACCCGGGCCGTAGTCTGCCCAGATCTGAGTTACTGTGAAATTGCCCATTACTAGTAGCATATAGCAGCGCATGTCTCTTGCCTAAATGAAGGCCCTACGTGGGGAATAGCTTGTGTGTCATCTTAAACCCAGCCTTTCTGAGTCTCCCAGTGTGCATGTAGCGGAGCGGAGCTACATCAGTAGGACTTTGGGTCACAGCCCAGAGCTCGTTATAGGATCCTATTAACCACCCACAGGCCACTGATGGAATCTGGACATGATTCTGTGTGCGAACACGCACACTCTTTCACACCTTGGTCACCACGGTGCAGTGCTGTCAGTGTCATGTTTTAGTACCTCCAAAAGGATCTTCCTTTTGCTATCTTTCTCTGGTAGTGCCACGACTTTTGCCATCTCTCTGCCAAACCCCGGGATGCGTGAGTGCGTGTGTGCATGGAACATGCTAGTTAGGATTTCATATCGTCAGTGTTTCGACAGACCATCGGAGTTCACTCGCGTGATCTTTGTTTACTAAAGATATCCAAAAATATATTGTATGCTCATCCTATTTACTTATAAAGTGCACTATGTTTGCATGTACAGTTTTACATGAGATGCACCTGTTTTTTTGGTTTGTTTTTTATTATAATGGAGTGTTTTGGAAAAAGAAAATCTATGAAAATAACTGTACAAAATGGCCTTAAACTTTCACTGATTTCTTGGAATTTGTGTGATGCCTTCAGATAATGAATTGTTATTGAATTGTTCTCTATTTTGTGTGTACAATATTTACTCTCTAGTGTTTATTTTCATTGCACAACTTAATTTATGGGGAAATATGATATTGTACTTTTGGAATCAGTGGTAAATCAGATGAAAGCATGATTGAAGTACTGGTTGTCTGGTCCATATTCACCCATATTATAGATAACTATTTCTGTATCAAACTACCGATTTTTAAATAAACATTCTTACTAAACACTATCTTTCTGCTGAAGTGATTTTCTAATGTGTTACTGTCTTTCAGTTTTTTATAAGGATTAGAGAAGATCTCCGTAAATCATTTCAGCCCTCCTCTCCTAGCTTCCAACAGTCTTATTCTCAACCCATTTAGGGAAATTACTGTTTTGGTGTGACGTTCTAATAGCAGAAAAGTACCTTTTAAATTTAGAAGACAATCTTGTCCAGAACGTTTTGCATAGCTTACATAGTTGGCTTAGGGATTCGAACAAGCTATAATTTGGTGAATGTACAAACACTCTTACATGTAGATTAGTATCTGCCAATCAGTATCTGCCAATACAATACAGTTTGATCCTTGTCTGACCAGCCCTCATACTCTAAGCATGGCAGAGCCAATTCATGGAGTCTGTAAGTCTGAACAGGGACAGCAGAGCACGTTTGGACACTGACAAATAAAAGGTCCCTTGCACTCTCCTAACACTCTAAAGAACCTTGTTAATCAACATTCTTTTAGTTCACAAAGAAACATGACCAACTGCAACTCTTGGCTTAACCAGTCTTTTTTTTAATCCTACAAAACAAATAAGAATCTGTGGCAAGCAATTAGCTATGTACATACTTCTATGCTCTGAACCACCCACTCACATGACCTTTGAATCTTGGTGGGTTATGTGTCTGTGTAGAACACAAGTATGTGTTGGAGAAAAATCGTTTGCTAAAGAAAAACCATCTGGTTGAAAATCTTTAAATTATGTTTTCAGTACTAATTAGCTGTATACATCCAAACTCCCACTTTACCTTTCAATCTGTTCATTTGGCCACATATGTGTACAATGACACGTGAACCACTGAAATGTTCTTTATTCCAGTCAGAGTACGTACATACATGTGTAAGATACTAAAAATAAACCAGTGAAAGCCAGATGGACACCTGCACCCTGTTGATTGTTGTGCAATGTTTCATCCATTCTAAATGTTCATCTGTGACCTCATCTGCTCACCTTCTGATCAGGCAAAGGCCGTTTTGGAGAGGATCAAAACCACAATGAATTATGGGTATATTGTGACTTACTGATGTACAACTAATAATACTAATTATAACGCAAAGGGTTTGTAAATAAGTAATTTGGCAGATGCCTGCCTTCATTTTGATCCTGTTGGACACAGCCAAAGGGTCTAAATGACTTGTAGTGAACTCTTCTTGTGTTCTTCTCGAAACACATTGGATGAAAAAGCTAGTTTCCTCCCCTCTGAACTTATCCTCCAATTGGTTTTGAGGAGAATGTGAGAACAGAGGTGTGTGTGCAAACATTCCAACATACACAGACAGAGCTCTTGCCAATTAGAGATAACTGAGAGCACTTTGGTCCCTCACAGTAAGTACTGCATTTTGTTTGAGGAGTGGAACACTGTCAGCATGGAGAATCTTCTTGTTAATTAGATTATCAACAGATTCTCAGCTTACGAAGTGACATGTTTAATAATGTGAATCTCACAAGCTTTTGTATAATTTCAGCCAATAGTTGGTTCACCCACAGTTTGCAGAGTTGTAGGTTAAAAACAGTGATACTTCCAGGGGCCTGGAGAGGTTGGGAAACTCTGACTTAGGCTTTAAATGCCACACCTGAATCAAAGGCTTGCTGTTTACTTGACTAACTGAATCAGATTTGTTTAAGTTTAAGGTTGAAACAAGTTTAAGGTTGAAACAAAAACTTGAAATGCCTGATGGGCCTGAAAAGAGGTTTGGGAAACCCTGCATCCATGTCGTAAGACATTTTACATCCTGCCATAATTTAATGACTACCAGAGTTCGTAAGGATTATGTTTGTGTATAATCCAATAGATTTGGGTCTTGATATCTAGTGTGGGCGGAGTCAGGGCTAAGCCGCTGTTTGGCAACACGAAGTGCAACCCCTGCCACTGATGAAAGCTGGATGTACTTCCTGGTGGCAGAAGTGAAAGGTAAGAGGTCTGGTTTGCCCTTTATCAATACCATGCCCTCTTTACTAAGGGATGGGCTTGCTGCTATATGATGGGTCAGAGGCTAACTAAGGTCAGGGTTGGAGTCGCCCTGTGTGATGTTATTGTTTGTGTTTCATTAGCCTACATCTAGCAGTGAGCTAAAACACAGACAAGCAGCTCTGCCCGGCCTTCCAATGACTTTAGAGTGGCAGGCAGGGATGCAATTCCACAGTGCTGCGCAGTCAACGAATGTGACCAGAGCTACAGACCCAAGGCCTCCCTCAGATCACTCTCTGCTCCTCCCACCCCTTTGTTCACTCTCACCCCTCTGCTCTTTTAAATGACCGGAAGAGATGGATGGATGCCTAGAGTGGTTTGACGTTGGCTAAAAATCGCTTTAGGCAAGTAGGTGCTAAAAGTAAAGTGAACTTTTTTGTTTGATATCTTTGTTCATGTCTATAGCTATACATATTTTCATTGATACATGATTAGATAACTTGCTAGTCTAGTCATGCAAGTCTAAAGGTGTCCGTCTGATACATTTATGGCTTACAGACATGCAGAGGTGGAAGAGTGGACACACTCCTGTACGCACATGGAAGGCTATTACTGTGACAGATAACCAATCTGACCACAAATCTTATCTGGGTGTCAGATTGTGAAGGTCATGGGACATAGTAAATGCTGTCTCAATATCTGTGTCTTTTTTAATATCTCCATGTCTGTTGTCTCTACATATGTTTATACCCGTGTGTGTGTGTGTATATATATACATATACACAAACACACACAGACAGTTAGGTCCGGAAATAATCGGACAGGCTATTCCTTCGTTATTTTTAGTGTCCAATTATTACCGGACCTAACTGTATGCTCGGTGTCATTGTCCATGTGGATACCCATTTGCAAACAAGCTTTAACTTCCTGATTGTTATCTTGAGATATTGTTGTTGTGTGTGTGTGTATATATGGACCATTCCACCGAATCGGTGCCATTTGCATGTTGTAACTTTTCAAAATTAAACTTCATTCTTTGTTTTTTCAGCACTGTATCTAATAACACACATGTTTAAATATTCAATATGTGTTAAGGTCAATCTCAGGCAATTGTTTTTTTTTTTTTACAAGGTTTCTTAATGGAAGATGGTTGTGTTTTTCTCAGTCCTGTTACCAAAACTCTTACAACATTTTAAATATCAATTAAAAGTCACGCCAACTAGTTTCTTTGTTTTCCCTCAATTAAGAGGGTATTGTACAGAAATAATTGGTTACATGGTCAAAAATATGTATCTATAACTAAAAGTCACGACATATGCTGGCGAAATGTTTTTTTTTTAAAACACCAAGCCATTTTTTTTACTTTTAATGGAGACCCATTAAAAGTGGTATGGCGTTGCAAAATGGAGTGATAGCCTTCCTTCTTCAAGATCCCTTTTACCCTGTACAAATCTCCCACTTTACTACAACCAAAGCACCCCCATCACATTGCCTCCACCATGCTTGACAGTTGGAGTCAAGCACTCCTCCAGCACCTTTCATTTGGTCTGCGTCTCCGAACACCTCAAACCCTTGATTTGTCTGTTCATAACATTTTTTCCAATCTCCCTCTGACCAGTGTCTTTGTTCTTTTGTCCGTCTTAATCTTTGCTTTTTATTGGCCAGTCTGACATCTGGCTTTTTCTTGGTACCTCTGCCTAGAAGACCAGCATTCCAGAGTTGCCTGTGCACTGTTGACATTGTGACTGTGTTTTGAGGGAACTATTTAATGAAGCTGCCAGTTGAGGACCCGTGAGGTGTCTGTTTCTCAAATTAGACACTCTAACGTATTTGTCCGCTTTCTCAGTTGTGCACCAGGGCCTCCCACTCCTCTTTCTATTCTGGTTAGAGCATGTTTGTGCTGTTCTGTGAAAGTATTTCTGATCAATTTGTTATTTTAATGGACAAAACATGCTTTTCTTTTGAAAACAAAGACTTTTCTAATTGACCCCAAACTTTTGAACAGTAGTGTATGTACCAGACACATTTAAATGGGTATTTCATTCAAACTTCTCAAACTTCTCACTCCCATTACCTTTACATATGAGTAACAGGACTGAAAGCAACAGGACATTTTTAGCATAACATTCGCAAATACATGAAATGTAGCCACATGGCATCAATGAAAGTATCATGAGAACACTTAGCACCTTCAAGTGGTTTACCAAAACTATCTTTTTTAAAAAAAAACATAACATCTAAGAACTTATTTATGTAACAGGACTGAACATTGTGATTGTCATTCTCAGTCATACTTACAATATCATAATAAAATACAGAAGAAAGTGTGAGAATGAATTTTTGGTCTTCCCATGGCCTTCAGGAGACTCAATATCACTGAATTACAAATAATACATCAACATTTTGACATCATCATCAACATAATTTTATTTCAAAATACTGAAACTCAAAATAAATTACTGTAAAGTAACATTGGTGTTGTTTTACCTGAGACACAAAGCATAAAAACTATTCTTGATTCTGCATGGGTTCGGCAGTAATGTTAACAATGGCCTTATCAAACACGTCATGTTATTCCTATCCTATCAATTAGCCACACACGGAATATGTCACCAATTCACCAATGCGCAAAGCACATGAATTCACCTTTGACGAGAGATTGATTGAGGAGTGAGATAAGAATAACATTTATATCATTCCGGTTGTTTATTTAAATTTACTCTAATTTCCCATTAAAAACAAACTGAAATACCCTCATATCTGTTAGACCCTTTCAGATCTCCACAAGGGCAAAGGGTGTAGGGCTTAGGAGTCTTTGGACTGGGATGTTATGACATAGTGATGCACCCGGAGGCCACTAGGGAGTTGCTGCCGTGGTGAAGGGAGCTGATTAGAGAGTCCGACAGCACCTCCTTCCATCCAAGTTAGACAACTTATTATTAACAATGTCGTTTAGAGATGACTAGTCTGGGTGGACTGGAGCTCCGACGTTGCAGAAAATGTCATTTTTCAAAGTGAAGGTTGAAAAGATGGATATAAATGTTTCAAACAACATTTCCAAATGATGACATTGTTCAATTTACTCTCATGAGCATCAGCTCCAAACACATTCTTACTGTAGAATATTCTGCCATTACACCCTTCAATATGACTGGCCTATACATTTTGGATAATTAAACAAGCTCACACTTTAAGTGAACATAAAGAGGTAACCCATTAAATAAATAACATTCACGTGAACATATGAGCAGGGGAGAATATTCATAAATATTAATTTTGAGGGAGGGTAAAATTAGTCATTTGTGCCAGCAGAATAATGAACAACAGCACCTGACAAACCAACAGGCTGCACTGTGTGTGTTTGAGGAGAAGCTGCTGCTTTGAATGGCAATAACTGCTGCTCCAGACCTCAATGCAATTTGGAGGGTATATACTGCCTGTTTTCAAGTGAACTCACAAACGTTCACGGAGCTGGCATCTGGGAATGTTAAATAATGGTGAAGCTGCGTGTGCAGTCAGCACGCAGCCAGCTGTTTTCTTGTCTTGGCAGAGATGTCAAAAAAGGTAACATTTTGAACCTGCGATTGAAATCAAAATTGATTGGGAGTTTGCTCATTTTGTATTTTTCTGTGACAGAAAACTAAATTTTCATGTAGATTTTTGTTACACCACATTATTTTATCAGGCTGTTCAGTGAGTGGAGAGCTATATAAGCGTGATGTAGCTCTGATGATCTCCCATATTGAGAGAGCTGTGCACTTAGACAAATAGCCCAAAAAATACTTTAAGACATTGATGAACACATTTTACATATTCGGCATTGCATATGCTTTTTCGATGCAGAGGTCCGGTTTATCAGGTGGCATTTGTTTTATGACCTTGAAAGGTTAGCTTTTCCAAATGGTGTTTTTGGAAGCAAATCTACATTGTTCAGTGAAAGACTGTGTGTGACTGTTGCCATGTAGACACTATTCTTTAGAGCCATCTATGGAGTACTGACGTGTATACACACTTTTGAGGCTCTCTGCCATTCTAACATTTCAGTAGATGTGCCTTTGTTCTTCTCTTGAGCGGCCCGGCAAAATTGGCTGCAGCTTCTTCATTGCTTTACTTATTATTCTGGCTGTTGCTTTGTCTACATTGTGCTCGATGTTGCTACTGTATACTATACAAAACGTATGAAGTGCTTCTGGAACAATAGTAAAAAGTGCCAGAACATGACAGGAACAGAGATACACAACTGAAGAGTCATGTGGGACTTGAAGTGAATCCGAGGAACCATTTGTGGCATTG
Source organism: Esox masquinongy (assembly GCA_016801175.1). Taxonomy (NCBI): domain Eukaryota; kingdom Metazoa; phylum Chordata; class Actinopteri; order Esociformes; family Esocidae; genus Esox; species Esox masquinongy. The sequence goes on along the minus strand of JACXGI010002521.1, from coordinate 34,494 downwards.
TGGGAAGTGGGCTGGAGCGGTATATACCAAGTGTGAAGAGCAGCAACAGCTTCAGAGGACAGGCTGACTCTCCTCTGTTTCCACACCCCCCAGCATCCTAAAATGTCTCTCACTGTGTGTGTGCATGTGTGCGTGTGTGTGTGTGGGAGGGGCGGGAGGGGGGGCTGTGTGTGTGTGTGTGTGTGTGTGTGTGTGTGT
>JACXGI010002521.1:0-34196 GCA_016801175.1 Esox masquinongy | reverse complement strand
CAGAGAAGACCCCCACAGAGAACCTGGTCTACGACTGAATATTAAATAACGAGGAGGCTATTTTCAGTAACAGAAAAGGGGAGAGTGAGAATCTTCAACTTGGCTTTACTGTTCTTCTAAGACTGTGGCATGTCTTTGAAAGGGCATTCCATTCAACCATAAAGGTTATTGAGTTTTCCAAAAACACCTGTTGTATCTTGATATAATTGTCTCAATATTTTCTTTCCATGAGGGCTAGGGCTGAAAGGTGATTTGGAGCAACAGTGTGGATGTGGGCTAACAGTCTGTTTGTGTCTTTGTGTACATATGTTCTTAGTTTTCCCTTCATCTTCCAATTCCACTGCATTACTGTCGAAAACACATCCTAACGTAAAGCTTCTTGTCAGCTTACAGTTGAGTTCAGTTAAAATCTTTGTGTTCAGGTATCCGCCAGGTCTCTCTGTGTTCTGCTCTATCCCTGTGAAGGTAAAACAGTTTAAACAGTATGGACATTTTTGCATTTATCACATCCATAAGGAAAGCTTATTGCTCATCACCGTCATCGTACATTTGGTGAACTGCAGAGTAGAAAGTTGTGTGTTAATTAAATTAAGTCATTATTTTTAATTATTGATCTGTTCCATAATGATTGGCAAGGTCAGATTGGGATTTCATTTTTGAAAGTGCCTCTTACATAAAATTGTTCTGGAATGCCCCATATTTCTCGGGGTACCACGTTTAGTCATGTAGCAGAGGCTCTTATCCAGGGTGCATTTAAGATTAAGTGTTTTACTTCTTTTTTTTTACTGTGCCAACTCTGGGACTAGTTAACCGGCCCAACCTATACTTGACCACAATGCTACCTGCTAACACTACTAAGGTAAAAATGTGTTATTTTAGGTTAATGTTAACCTAGGCTTCCATAACATTTTAATCTCATTGATGTCAACAGAAGGACCACGGGCCAAAACCGTCCAGTGAGGGATTTGCTTTGGCACCAAATGGTTTTGGTGAAAAAAACAATAATAGTTTTGAATACAGTAAACAGTTCTTTTAAAACATTTTTTAAAATGTTTCCATATAATTAACTACTGCATGCTCTGAGCTTGGCTGATGCTTTAAAAGCATGCTTGATTATGAAATATTACAGTACAAATGACTCAGAAATGCCATTATAATATTATTATAATTACATACCTCAGTGTCCTAGGAATTATGTTCATATGAAACTAATATTTAAAATGTGATTACATTCAGTATCAAAATATGACCAGGGCATTTACCACTGCGACCTGGTCATTTTAACTAGGACCGTTGGTGGGTGGAAACACAACCAACCTTCACCTCAGTGGTTCCAAGATCGATTCCATTGAGGCCAAATGTTTTTATTTTGTAAAGACATTTTTCTAGACAGGTGATTATTCTATTTTGGTCATTACTGTTTTTGTAACAATAGCCCTAATCTTAATCCTAACCCTAACCTTACTACTGTGCCTAACCTTAACCATAACCTAACCTCACCCCTAAACCCTAAATGCAATGGGTAACGAGACCTCTTTCATAGTCCAATGCAATCAGAACAGAATGTTCCATAACGTAACGTGCATTAGGGTACCAACATGATAGCGAAATGTTAAGGACCAAAATATTAGAACCGTGTTAAGTTGCAATGTAATATCAATGGAAATGTGTTGATACTGAATGTTGGTGTACATGTTGTTGTAAGTGAACACAATAATACGGCTGCAATTACATTATTTTCCAACCGAGACAAAAAATCTGTCATTGAGTCATGCTGCCTAGACCTCTAAGGTTTTGCCTGTGGTTAAGGTTATGGTTAGGAACTGTAGACTATTGGTTGTATAGGGTTAGGAGTTGTGGTTGAGGCTTGAGTCAAACTTTAACCCAGATATGTAAATTAAGCTTGGGTTAGGTTTGTAGATCAGACCAGGGTTGGATTAGTCCATCTGGGTTAGTTGATGCCCCATTGCTAAGACCCAAATTAATTTGACCATTCGTTTAAAAAATATGCTAAATGGAGAATCTCTTCATTTAATTTCCGTCTAGGGACTAAACAAATGGCTGAACTGTTTCCTCCCAGTGTTGTGATGCAGTGAAAGTAGCTACGGAGCCTCTGTTGAAATCCAGACGTACAGCCTGAGGAGATCAGAGAGAGGCAGGAGGGAGTACAGCCTCGACATGATTCAGATATTAGTTACACACACACGCGCGCACACACACACACACACACAGACACACACAGACATATGCACACAGATTGGTATCAGTAAAGCCTACTTGTGAGGACCACACTTTACTTTATATTACTATAAAAATGATTTTGCCTAAACCTAACTTTATCCTCAACCCCCCAAAACCCTAATCCTAACCCTAAATCCAAATACATATTTTAGATTGTCTATCCTTGTGAGAACACAAAAAGTGACATATTTAAAAGAACAAAGTAACAATTACAGTGTGTCACAAACCAAGCATTGTCTCCCCTGACATACTCCTACCGTGTGTGTGGTTAAATTATTGCCAAATGTCGCACACAGACAGAATGGCTTGCAAAATTATACATCACAGAGTGAGCAAAGAACTTGACTCGTGAGCAGAGATCCAGTGCAACCCACTCATAAATGACATTAAACACGTAACAGTCAGTGTTGGATGCAGAAATTACACTTGAGAGCTTGCAAGTCTTGACATATAGAAAGCTGAAATCCATTGTCATACGCAACAAATTTGTTTGAAACTGGATATTTTTTCTACCAGTAGAAGTATTTATCGAAGCCCAAAGTACAGAAGTTTCTGTCATCTCACAAATTGACCCTTGCAATATTACATTCGTACTGACTCATCCAAAAAGTTTATTTCCCACAATTGTATTTTAAGAAATAGCAGGCATTGTTACAGTACTGCCTGCTGTTCACTGACAGTCACATTGACAGCCACGTCAGATGATTTCTTTAAAGCCAATATGCTGCATCAGTTGGCCTGAAAGCACCAGTGCCACCTTCACTTACCCAAAGATTTACAATTTAATATCTTTGTATACATTATTAGATGTATACAAAGGTCTTGACCCATCTCAACTACAGCCCAATCGTAAGGTTTCAGGTGGCAACAAAGGTACAGAACTTTTCAGTTAGAAAGCAAAGGGAAGTGAGGTACGTAATGTAAATAAACACAGATTTTTCTTTCCTCTGCGTACCCACCATGAACAATGTACAACTAAAAATAGTACGTTATTCATATGTACTTGTTTTATAGCCTAGTTACTAAGCAGAACCAAAGTAGTTAATAGCTTGGTTACAGTGAGCCGCAATGGCCCATTGTTTTTGTTGCTTAGTGCTGAAGTACACCCCCTGGACAGGAAGCTTCGCTAATCTAGCAGGGGCACTTTTGGTGCTTTTTTACAATCTGGAACTGGCAATCAAACTCCCAATCTTCCTCTTGTTGAAAACATTAAAGCACAAGGCGGCTGAGGCTACAGTAGAAACCTGTCATGTTAGGGTAGTATGTGCTGGACATGCTCAAACAACGCAAATAAACAACACTAAATTCAGATGGATCAGTGATGAAATTATACAATTGGACATTATGTCAGAGACCTAGCCTAAAGACAATGGCCCACATTCATGAAATTCAAATTTTTGATCTTAAAATGATCGTATGATCATTTCATCGAAAGAGCTAGTATTCATCAATATTATCTTTGTCGTATCCTTACGATCAAATTCACGTGTGGTCGGAGACCATGTAATCCAACGTCAAAAAATAAGATCATGCTTGATTCGCAATAAGACCATCATTATCACGCAAAACAACGTGATAATGAGGTTTGAAATGCCTTAGTGTATGTAATGCACTAGACAAATAAACTTGCTTTGCCTTGCTTTTCCTAAGTCACTCAAGCTGTATCAACATATTTGGAGATCATAAATGGTCATTAATTTCAGTGGCTGGCATCTTGATTAGCTAACAGGTCTTAAATTGACTAGTGAGAGGATAAATAAACCAGTGTTTCTAGGTTGAGCAGTTACCCTGATGGCAGAGCCTGCTCTTTTAAAAGACTTCGGCTCTGGGCTGAGACGCGGAAGTGTTCCGTAACTGCGCTGATTTCGTCTTGGAGAATGACGAACGGAAAATGAATGCAACAGCAACCACAATTCAGATGGTTTGCAGATCATGAACCTGCAGCACTAACTAACTCTGGGAAGGGGAGTTGTCAACCATAATGGAGAGGCCTTGGAGTTGGAAGGCTTCTCCCGGAGGAAGACCATCTCAGCCTTGTTGATGTTGAGCTTGAAGGGGTGGGCCAACATCCATGCTGAGATTGTGACTGAAGTGATTTGATGTAAAGAGAGAAGAGGACAGAGCCTAGAACCAAGCCATGTGGAACACCAGCACTATGGAACGCCAGCACTCAGATGCTACGGGGTAGACGTCGATCCTCCCCATGTCATGCCAGGTAGGATGCAATCCAAGAGTGCGCAGAAGTCATTGGGACGATTTGTTTTCCATCATTTAACCCCGACTGCACTCAGCACCCTTCAGCTAGCAGCATGAGTGGTGAACCATCAGGGAATGTGTTTATCAATGTGTCATGCTCATCTGGGAAGAGCACCTGGAGGATAATAGGTGACAACAATTTGAAGCCTGAATGCAGAAGTGACAATGACAGCATGAAATTCAAAAGAGAACAAAGAGAGGTGAGCAAGGCGGAGAGGGAAAATCTCCTCTTTGGACGAATGAGAAGCCCTGTTCAACCACCACCAACAGGAACAGATGCTGAGAATGGCAGCGTAGGCTGAAATTAACTTAGCCTAGTTGACAGCGGATTGACAGTTCCAGACACTGCAAGAGACCAGGTGTTCAATGTTGTGCGGGCAGGGATCACAGGATTAGAGGAGCCTGGTTTAATGCCCCGGTCCAAACCTCAATACGCGTTCCCAAAGATATCAAAAATTGTATACATCATCTTGATTGAAACCATATAAAATTGTGTTTTCACAAGCACATTTTTCAGCAAGATTGAAGTCTGTTGTGAATAATCTGTGACATGAATATATGTTAATAAAATCAGAATGGCAGCTTCACCCAAGCCACATAGCTCTGCATTAAGGTTTTAGATAGGAAGAATAGGAAAGAGCTGTATGATAAATAATTAATATTAAATAAGCACATGCATTGCTTTCTTCTGCCTGCCCACAAAACAGAAACTACAGACTGTATCTATAAATAGTGCATGTATTTACTGTAATTGTTTTTTTATAGGATAGTTGCTATGCAGAACAGTCATTGTATTTTCATTCAGAGCGACATGCAGGAGCAGTTAAGGTTAAGTGCCTTGCTCAGGGGCACAACAGATTGCTTTATGCATTTAAGTTAAGTTAGGTTAAGCTAAGTTAAGTAAGGAAGTTAAGACTAGCTAGCGAGTCTAAGTTTAAAAATTAAGGCTTTGGAAAGGTTTAAAACAAAAATCGGAAACTAAAACCTTTTACAGTAAATTTACAGTATACCAGAGCTGGGAAGAGCTAGCTTTCTTTGTTTGCAAACCATGCTGCAAAAGGGCTGTAGGAGGGAGTACATGTAAATCGATTATCAGTATATAAAACTCTGGACAACAGACCTAATGTTGTTGGACAACACCTTTTAATTCTGCACATCATGGGAAGTAAAAGGTAGCCTAGAAAATCATTATTTCATAGGAAAAATTAAATGACTAAAATGTGACTAAAAGTCTGTCCTTTTAAAACTCTGTCATTTTAGTAATTGTTCTATGAAATTAATATATTTAGCCACCTCTTACTTCTACTAGATACACATTCAGAAGACCTTGCTTATGTACAGTAGACAGTCCCCCAGAGTTGTAGTAGACTGATAAAACTAAAACAACCAAAAAGTCTAAAAAGCTGCCAAAGTAAATTCTGCAATTGCTGAAGACTCCTATAATGCTCTACTTTGCACAACTTAGTATTGTGTTTGAATGACTCGCTGTTTTGGTATAATGATTTTGCAAAACTAAATGTGCTGTTCTTAAAGGGGTAATCCTCACAAAACCACACATTCCTATAATATGAATTGTAATGCATATATATGAGAACATCACAATGGTCCCCTCATACAGACTGGCTACGTGAATTTACCCTCAGTGGCTAAGTAGTAACAAGTATCTTCATAATAATAACAATATCAGCATGTGAATTATTTACATAGTTATAAAATCAATCTAGGAGTTTAACTTTGATCATGTTCTACTAGCTCAGATCTGTGTGAATTAAGTTGCTATGGCAACGTGCAAGGGATGCTGGAAACTTGGGAAGAATGGAGACAGCTGCTTTGTGTCATGGCAGTTGGAAGAAGAAAGGACATTTATCAGACGGTTCACTGCGCACTTTGAGGACATTCAAACGGAATAACATACACTTTATCATGACCAGACAGATGGGTGTGTTCTAGACATATTTGAATACCATATCTACTGATTTCATGATTGTTTTAGAGCGTTATGACATTTGATTTGGTGTTCCCTCCTCTCCAAAGTCAGAATATATTCTGTTGCTGTGAGGTGTATTCTTATTCCACAGATGGACCATTTTAGTCAATTCAGGGGAAAAAAAGTTATTTTTCCCATTCATAGAAAATTTGCTTTCATCAAGTATATAGGAAGTTCATGATTTTTTGTTTCTGGGGTGGATTATCCTATTACATATTTAGTTATTCTTATATTTTAAAGATAATTCCCAAAATATAGTTACTAATTTATTTTTTGGGACTTTGGCATCAGAGCCTTCCTAATTTGCTGAGGGCTTCCTTCAATCATAGCTCACTGACAAGTTGTACAATTTAAAGTGATTATTTCAGCCTTGCATCTTCCAGTACTACTAAAAACAAAGGACGGTAGCAACAGGCATTGCCTTTCAATCTACAACATGATTACTGAATACTGTGCCATTAATCTCTTTACCATTAATCACAAAATCTTCTACAGATCCATGTTCCCTAGCCTTAAACCTAACCCCTAACCTTAACCTCAATAACCAAACTTCCATGCCGAAACTCAAATGCCAAATCCTAACCGGTAATGCTTAAACCATAGGTCTTCAATCCTCTCCTGGGGACCCCTCAGCCATTCCATCTATTAGATTGTATCCCGGAGCTAGCACGCCTGAATCAATATTTTAACTAATTAACAAGCCCTTACCTGTTGAATCAGGTGAGCTATTTGAGGGCAAAAACTAAACTGTGAGATGGCTGGGGGGTCCCCAGGTGAGGGTTGAAGACCTAAACCCAAGTATAACCCAAATTATAAAACTATGGCCAATTATAGGTTTTTCCATCAAAATAACCCTGAAGCCTGAAATTTGATTTTCCCAAGAGGGGACCTTTGACTAACAACCTTGCAGGGACTTATTTTTCGGATTCTACTATCTTTGTGGAGACGTCAGATCCCCACATGTAACACAGATGACACACACTCACACATGCAAACCCTCCCCGAGTTTAATGGGATCAATTAAAAAGAAATGTAAGATGAAAGACAGGATCATAAAAGGTTGTATGTTTAGTGACACAAAAAGCAGATTTGTCATGAGCTTAGGTGCATCTACAGGGAATACTCCACGGGGGTACCTCAGAAAGCAGCCGTTCCTACAGTTTGCCATGCTGTACCTGGGAAAGCAGTAGTGTGTGCTTTTATGCGTACGGGTGTGTGTCTGTTTGAGGATTTCCTCTGCACATGCATTTTTTGCGTGTATTTTCACGTGTATGTGTGTACTTGTGCAAACTGTGTGGATTTTTTGTAAATGTGTGTGTGTGTTTGTGTCGGGAGGCCGACTGATTTATAGTGACAGCGTCTTGAGGAGCGTGGGCAGAGAGACCAGAGAATCCTCTCTCATATGATGACATCACTGCAGCCCACTGCCAAAGTGCCCTCTATTAGCACTGTAGCTCTGTATGCCACCTGAGAAAGCACTCCCTGTGTGTGTGCGTGTGTGTGTGTCAGAGTATGTGTGCGGGTACACACGTGTGTGTTCCTGACCTCCTTACCAAGATCGAGCAGAATGAGGCATCCAAACAAGCGTTGTCTCCTGTATGTCTCTGAACTGCTGCAAATCTCACGTGAGCCTACCTGAAGACCCAGACACTAGAATCTCACAGAGGTATCAGGCCTCTCGCAGGGCTAGAAGCCACTCAGATCCAAAATATCAACCATGTTCACTATAGCGTAGCCGAGGAGGCCAGTGTAAAGGTTTATTTTCATAAATACAGGGTGATAATTATAACCAGAAATGCCATTAGCTTACAGCAGTCAATAATTTGATATGATTGGCTGTTGCAGATATTGCATTGCATCATATGATCTGCTAGTATCTTTTTTCCACTGCTAGCAAATCACTAAAGACATATATTTCAATAATCTGTCTTCTTCCAATTGATTTTATTTTCAGTCTCTGTACCACACAGACACAGATAATTGAAGTATTTGATTCCCTGCATGCAAAATCCTCTTGTTTATTAGTGGCATATGTGTGCAGTCTTCATGAGCTTCCAGTTAAAAGATGTTCTGTGAAGAAATAGACCTCTTGTGCTCCTTTTTCTTCTTTTCTCAGCAGGGTTTGGGATAAAGCCTGAGGCTTCTAGGTAGAGCCTTCAAAACAGATTTATATCTTGTGTTCCATATGCAGTACTACCTTTATCCTGCATGACAATTAAATTTACTAAAGGTAAGGTAAAGAGAAGAGAAGCAAAAGGGAAAAGAGAAATGTAAAAGAGCACTTGAATGTTTTCCTTCATGGTGGCCGTAATGCTGACAACTTCTCTGGCATAGCTGGTGTTAATTAAGATATTTCTTGCTCCTCTATTTTCTCTCTTTTTACCCTTTTAGAGCAAAATCTTGCAGCTTCAGTGAACAATTAAATCCTAGAGCCTGATTAAATTATGAAGTATCTAACATAAAAAAAAGAAGTGCTTCTGAGATTTTGTCCTCATGTTCTTAGGGCAACTGACGCCTCTTTTCTTTCTACTAAAAAACATTATTAATTTCACTGATATAGTCACATAAGTGTTTTAGTGCCTGGAAGAAATGATAAGAAACAGTAACTGTCTTTGTGCAGTGTCAATGGTGAGTGCTAAATTAAAGAGTAATGAGCATGAAGAGAATCTTTGCTACTGTTTTGTTTAGAAATTATGAATGTTTCATGAGTCATACATTTTATTTTCTCTATAAGAAAAAACATCTACCGATAAAACTGAATAAATTGTAAACGTGTCCTTTTTGTGGACACTGAAATACAGGTGCAATTGGTTGGCATGTATGTGTTTTTGTGAGGAAAGATGAACACTGAATATTCTACTTGACCTTTCTCTGTCCATTGGTAGCGATAGCAATAAAGGGAAAGCTCATTCTACATGGGAATATTTCTGTGTTGGTAGGTGATCCCCAGAAGTGTATTATTTATATTTGGTTTTGTTACAGAGTACATTTGAGAACAATAAATATTAGCATGGCCATTCAGCAAAATGTGACAACCAATTTTCCCTGTCACAAAACAAAATAAAAATGGTTTAGGATCATCTACAAAAAGAGTGAAAACAAGGCCTCGTGTAAAATAGGTGAACTACACATTTAAAACAACTAAAACATCAAAATATTGTGACAATTACCTTTCATATGGACAACCATTGCAGTTACATGATAGGTTAACCAGGCAACCTTTGGCGGAATAGTGTACCTAACACTGTCTGATTATTCCTGTTACATCCTGTTTTTCTCAGCATTAAGCACCTATACAGCGGATAACCCATGTTGAGTGTAATTATTTTGAAGTAGGCCAGCATAGATGACGATTATTTTCATCAGTGTAGGTTGGAAGAACACTTCATGACACTTCTACAATGTAATCAATACCTAATTTACAGTTACAGACATTCCTTCTTGTTCAATCTAGCCTGACCAGATATTTTCATTACGAGTCAAATGTTGTGATATAAAGTTAGTAGTTACATTAACACACTTCATTGTCACATGGTTTATTTGTTTTCTCAGAACAATGTTTCCTAATCAACCAAGTGGGGCAGAATTCAGGACTGGGTTCAGTAGATACAAAACTGTGTTAGATCACCACCATGTGGTAAAACAGCCAAATTAAAGAATGTAGCAATGGCTGACATCTCATGATGACATTGACTATAAGTCCACAATGTTGGCATCATATCCTTTTATTGCATCACTGTGATCGTTTCAGCACAGTTAGAGACATACAGGGACTAAAAAGATCAGCAATAGTCAGACAGGTAAAGATACAGGTAAAAAATACAGTTAATACATTCTGAACAAAAAAGCTAAGGTACATGTTATTTTTGAAGAATCTGGGCTGGTCAAAGACTAACAGAATAGATGAGCTACTGGATATCTTAGGCCGGGACATAAAGGGATTTTATGGTTTACCAAACAGACTCAAGAAACAAAAAATTTGAAGAACATTATTCAAGGGAATACAGCTGAAGGCAAGATCATTTCACAACATTAATCTTAAGAGTATAACAGCAAAAATATCCAGTTGGTTTAAATGATTTATGGGTGCTTTCCATTTTTGAAATATGAAAAAAACAGACCAATGTATTTGAACACAGGGATCATCTATATTGAAAATGACTCATGTTGAAAGCCTCATCATTCTGTCTGTCAACCCCCAAGCAACTTAGGTAATTACATTTAAAAAATAGAGATAACACCACATAACTCCACAACAGAGTTAAGATAGTTCATCCATGTTCTTCATTGGCAAAACCCCAAAAACTTTATTGGAACCATACAGTATACTGTACATAAATAGATCCCAGTTCAACAATATGGCTTGTCTCGTTTGTTTTGGTCTACTCATCCTTAAATGCACAGTTGCGATGTATTGGAAAACAGTCTTCAAAGAAATCTTCACAGAAATTATTCTCAAACTGAGGGCCAGATTTTCTTCCTGACCATGACATCATACCAACAGGAACAACACCTGGCTCTATTCATTTAAAAATGTATTACATATAGGTGTTTTGTAATTGCTGGCTTCCTCGTTTTCAGGTCTGGCTACCACATAAATCTCTGTACAGCTGGGTTGTTGGGCCACTGAAAAGTCTTGTAGACAAAGATGTGAAGTGTGGCTGCATTGACGGCTGTGTAGAGGAGGAACTCCAGCCCCAGTCTGGTGAGGGAGGGCAGGGGCATGTGAAGGCGGTAGAGCAGGTACGGAACAATGAAGTACCTGAACTCCAGCAGCTTCTGAGGAACTGTGGCTGCCAGCAGACACAACAAGAACGCCAGGCTCCAGAACAGGGAGCGGCACTTCAGAGTGTCCATGAAGTTCCACGCTGCGAACAGGTAGGCAGGGATGAGGGCGTAGCGCGCCGCCTCGTGCCTCTGGAAAATCCTCTTCCACACGTAGAAAGGGAAGTGTCGGTTGTCGGCTAGGAGGTACTTGTGGACGAAAGTGAACTTCCACACCAGGAGCAGACATACGCCTGTGATGAAGAGGTAGAGGAAGGGCTGCTTCTTGAGGGTCTGGAGGAAGCGGAGAGCACGGTTGTAGCAGAGGGACGTGGGGGCGGAGAAGAAGAGGGTGAAGGAGAAGAAGTAGAAAAGCTGAGGGAAGTTCAGGCAGGCCTCGTGGCTGGTCCGGTCGCCGACCACGATCCCGTTGTTAAAGGCGACGAATGTGACGAATCCCACGGCAACTAGGACGTACGGCCACGTCATCAGCAGCACGGCCTTCACGTGATTGGCAGTGGTCAGGAATTCCAAGAGGAAATGCATCACTCTCTTCACGCCGCTGACAGACACAGGGATCTGTGAAGGCGACTTGTCGTCCTTCTTCTTCGACTGTTCCATCCGCCAGGTCTCGTCCATCTTGTTGGCTACCACTGTACCAGCACAGAACGCCACCCAGATGATGTTGGTCTGGCGAAAGAAGATGGCAAAGACACCGAGGAGCGCTGAGGCCTTGTGGCAGCCATAAAGCGTCATGAGGTAGGTGAAGAGTATAAAGAAGGTAGAACCGGCATCTGTGTAGTAGAGAAAGTTGAAGAAGTAGAGCACAGGGAACGTAGACAGGGATAATGCCGAGAGGACTCTGCGAGGCGCAGTCTTTGTCTGGAAGAGAAGACAGAGCATGGTTGTAAGAATTAACAGTGGAATGCAACGTTATAATGACATACATTTTAAAGTCTTCAATTCAGGCCTTCTTTTACCAAGGTGTGCATGAGCTTGGCAGAAGAAAAAGTTAGCAAATTGCCTACAGTGGCTCTCCAGAACAGGTGTTGGTCACTCACAGAACAAACATGAAATAAACAAATGATACATGTTATAAGCTAGGTACCTTTTCCTTGAAGTGTAGCTTGCAGATGATGAGATAGAGCAGGTAGAGGATGCCACAATTGAAGAGGAGGTTGATGAAGCGCAGCATGGCAGTAGAACACACCACTTTCCCTGTAAGGTCTGCCAGCCAGATCACCGGCTTAATCACACCCACGGATGCGAGGTAGAGGCCAGGGAGAGTGGTAATCATAGGGTCCCACTAGAAAAGGAAGTGGAAAGAAGAGATACATTAGACAATATCTGCCAAATTTTTTGTTACATAGGCCTATACTATATCACAATTGCAATGCGTTTTAGGATTCATGCAATGGGTTCCCATTAATGTCACTAGCGAGAGTCTGATCTGTATTTGTCAATGGTCACAGATTGCTCAAGGTGGAAAGGTCTGTCAATCTGTCCCACTGTAAGTCCAGAGATCATGAGACTCCCGTTATTCTGGCAAGAAACAATGCAACAAAAAGAAAAGTGAATTGCATTGAGAGTAGCAAAACAATACCTCGTTAAACTTCCCGTGGCAATACTTCTGAGCTTGAGGAACGTGGAATAGTTCGTCCATGTAAGGCTCCCTTTGCTCCCGTGTTATTTTGGAGAACAGAAGACATGAAACCAGAAAGTTGATGCTGCAAAGAGCAGTGAAAATATATCCTTCAAATTTCTCCATGTTCATTGTTTACCAATTCTGCAACACGGAGATCAATGAAAAATGAAATGTTAATAGGCCGTTGGCTAAGCAAAACGTTTTATTACATGTTAAGTAATAATTAAATTAAAATAAAGCTACAAATGAAAATCTTTTTGTAACTATCTAGCTAGCTAACTGGCTAGCTAAAAGGCAAAAAGACGAGTTGAGATTTTTGACAGTTTACTGGTCCGTCAGTGAAAGAGTCCATACGCCCTACAGAAGCTGTGTTACAATGATAGGTTCATATCATTATACAAAGTAAACAGATTCTCTGTAGTGGGCTGTTTTAATCATACGCACAATTATCTTCAAGGTATAATTGTATTATATGTGTTGACACATTTAACAGCACAAACTAGATTTAGTTACTCATCAAGACCGGAACATTTCTGAAGGCTTGTGTTACTATGTTATTGTTCCCTCTACAGTGAAATATTTTCAACCGCATGTTAGGTCGTCTAACTCGGCGTTTTATAGCCAATAATTCCTTTTTCTTCAGTTATGCAGTCAACTCATGAATTTGAACTATTTCCTGACCACAATGTAACTCAGTTGCTATTCAAAGATGTAAAAAACGCGTCCGAATTGAGAAAAAATGCAATGGAAGGAAAGATCAATGGTGCTTTGATAAACCCGTCTATGGTAAAACAGTGTGGCTTGCTGGATATCCTAGTGTTAAAGAATGTATGCATGCTTAATTGGACTTGATGCATTGATCCACAAACCGATTATTTGACATGTTCCCGTTGCAGATAGTAAACCCCTTCCAAGTGCTAGTGGCAGCTAACAAAGCAGTCCACTTACATAGAATCGGAAAAATGAAGACAAGGAGCTTGTATTCTGAAATAATCTACAACCTTTCACCCACTAATAATGTAAGTAGCTTCTGTAAGTTATCTGAGTAAAATTACTACGTGGACTGAAGCTCTAGCAGTACAATTTTTTTTTAAAACACTAACACTTCAGTACCTAAAGAAGACATTTACAGTACACACTATTCTTTTGGAGCTCATATATGTAGTTTTTGTTAAAAACTCGTTTTTTATGACATCAGGGTGTTGGTCTGCATACACCAACCTAAAAACGGCAGTATCCGAAAGTATGACACACACATACAATAACACTCCTTTCAAAGTAATATTACATCCGATTGTCTCTAACAGATATTTTCCCTTTAGATTTCAGAGGCCTTTAAGAGGTTTGGGATATCAGACAGTGACACTGCAGTCCTCATTGTTCTGGTCCATCCAACAGAGGAGACACATCATGTGACTGATGTCATGGTCAAGGTAGATGGAAAACAGATCCCAGTTGAGGATGTCTCTAAGATGATTGACACTGTTCAGATCAAAAAGGTTAGTCTGGATTTCCTTTAACCCTGCAGTGTTGGACATACGAAACACTCAATCAAAGTTACTATAATTTATGGCAATTCACTCAGTATGTTGTTCTTTTTTTCAGCTGTACAAAACCACACCCCAGGAAGACAAGTGTCTTCTGGATGCTGTTGTCTGTAGGATGGCAATCAAAGATGTTATATAGCTCCTCTAGAAGACATGTTAATATGTAGAAACTTTCTTGTCATTGATTTGTGTTTCTGAGATTTTTATATTGATGGTGTTACATAACAGCAAATATTTTCTCCTTAAATATATCATAAAAAATGTGATATAAAAACCAGCACTGTTGAACCCAGTTAGAAGATATAGATGTTGAAAAAGTGTGAGGACCAACCTAAAACTAGTTTTGCAGGTTCAGATTAACATTTGTCCATTGGTTTCATGATTTTGGAGGGACACAACATATAAGATACAGTAGCCTCAGTAGGTGTAGGGACAGCGAAGTCAGAATGACTATTTTTGCTGTACAGTCAACACATACGAAAATACCATTAAAAGATGAAGATGAGGCAATTACAGAATTTCATCTTTATTTCTGTCCATTTTAACACTTACATGTTACCAACTAAGAATTACAGCACTGTCAGAGTTCCATCCCCCCCATTTTACCAGTGGCTGACAGGTTTGCCTGATCAGATGTTTTCTATTGCATTGATTGTTCACACTTAAAAGAGCTGTAAATACATAGTCTGAGTTGCTTGTGCTATGAAAGAAAAGCAAGTGCTTTGGATTCTGAAATAAAAGAGGAAATAAATTGGAACCATAGAACTAACTTTTGGCATAGCCAAATCAACAGTTTGGAATGTCCTGAAAAATCAAGAAACCACTGGTGACTTTAGCAATTGGCAATGACAAGGTCTGCCAAGGAAAACAACAGCAGTTGATGAAAGAAAAATGACCGGAACTGTGAGCAACAACCCTAAAACAAAGTGTCAGTGAAATCACCAACAATTTTAAGAATGTTGGGGTGTCACTAACTACTGTTTGCAGAAGACTTCAGCAGCAGAATTTTGAGACTGAAGTTTAGAAATTCCCCAAAACAAGCAACAGCTCAAAATGACTGTAGCAAAGGCTTGGAAAAGCAACTCAATGGATGATACCAACAGTTTGGTGATGTCAGTGGGTCACAGACTCACTGCTGTTATTCTACGCAACGGATTTGTGACAAAATACTAGGCTTCGTACATTTGTCCCAATACTTATGCTCGCATGAAATGGGGCACCCTGAAAGTGATGTTATTAATAGTATGGTTAGGTTTTATTCCAGATGAAGACAAAGCCGTACTGTCCTCTTTCCTGATCTGTTGTTTTGTAGGTCAACGTTTTTCGATAGGTTGACTTATTTGGAAGATATTTTGTTGCTGTAAGTCACAGAGACCTTTGGAGTATTAGAATTCAGGGCAGTGAAAAAAGACACAGCTTCCAACGGGATCTGAGCCATGCGAGAGCACCCTAGGCCATTCATCAGCTTTCCTCGAGGATTGACAAAGAAATCCTGATTTACCACATAAAACCTTCACATGGATTTTAAAATAATTTAGTTACAATACACACTAAATAAGCAGCGTGGATACCACTAGACTACTCTAAGGATATTTATATTGAATCATACGTTTTACTGTAAAGTTTCATTTAAATCCACAAATAATCCACCCCATTAACTCACTCTTGATTTCACGCCTTTCTTTCATTCGACTGATTCAGGCGGGACAGTCCTGTTCTGATGGTCCTGTTCTGATGGTCCTGTTCTGATGGTCCTGTTCTGACGGTCCTGTTCTGACGGTCCTGTTCTGACGGTCCGGTCTGATTCAGTGGGGTAGTCCTGTTCTGATAGTCCGGTCTGATTCAGTGGGGTAGTCCTGTTCTGATGGTCCGGTCTGATTCAGTGGGGTAGTCCTGTTCTGATAGTCCGGTCTGATTCAGTGGGGTAGTCCTGTCCTGATGGTCCGGTCTGATTCAGTGGGGTAGTCCTGTCCTGATAGTCCGGTCTGATTCAGTGGGGTAGTCCTGTCCTGATAGTCCGGTCTGATTCAGTGGGGTAGTCCTGTCCTGACAGTCCGGTCTGATTCAGTGGGGTAGTCCTGTCCTGACAGTCCGGTCTGATTCAGTGGGGTAGTCCTGTTCTGATAGTCCGGTCTGATTCAGGTGAGACAGTCCTGTCCTGACAGTCCGGTCTTTCCCAGCCCCGAGACCCAGAGGAAAGAAGCTCCTGATGCAGAACTGTGACCGATCTTGTGGTGTCAACAATGTTCCCACTTTCCTTCATATTTTAGTATTGGGATTTCTTACTTTTGGCCTTTTGTGAAGTCACGACTCACAGACACTCGTTCTTTTACAACATGGTATGATCTGCAATCACTAGATTGTCTCCAATCCCATAGTTGAGTAACAAGTGTTAGAGAAGCCCTGTTTATACTTGGGGCAATTAAGTCCTTTTTCTTCCTAATCTTGTCCACATTCTGAATGTCCCAAGTGTGGACAATAAAAATACATTGTAAACAGAATGTAATAAGTACATTCACACAACTGTACTTGGTATAAAAATGCTGCTATTGGTAGACAACATGTAGAGACAGAATATACCAAACACACAGAAAGCTGACAATTATATACAATGAATGGTGGGATATGAGCTGTATGTAATGCATAATATAAATACATTCACAGTTGATGTACACATTTACAGTTTTAATACATACAATTTCATCTGTACGCAGGATGTTTTGACAGTAGTATAATGCAGGTATTATACTAGCAAAGGTTTGTAGGTGGGTTGTTGTGGTGAGCCTAGTCTTGTAAAACTCTGCGTGTCAAATGTTTAGTTGCTGAGGGCCACAGCACAGGGAAACGAAAATGTCAGCAATTCCCACAACTACGCCCACCTATTCATCTGAAATAGAACTATTCACATGTCTATGCTACACAGTATTCAGTCAATGATGTGTATATAGGCACATACAAACCAAACATTTTGATATTGTGTCGACACTAGTTCGTAATTCCCTTGATCCAATAACGAAAACAGCATTAACTTTGAAGTCTAGATATGACCAGAACAGCCCTATTTATACTTAGTTCATGCAGCCTTTGTCCTGACCTTGGACAGATTTTGATTATTCCCACATTTGTAGATATGTAGACAATTAAAAATACATTGTAATCCAATCTTACAAATGTAAACACACAAAATCAGGTGAAGACGCATGTTAGACCAGCTATGAACAGGGCTTCACTCGCCATATCTAGTTTATGGGAAATAATGCAGTTTTTGTATTCAGATTCATATAATAGAATTGAGAAAACATTAGAATCACCTGATCTAATGATTGCTATGTAGTACGGATATGAAAATACAAAAAATATAACGTCACAATATAAAAAGTGTAATCCAGACAAAAAATTAATATAGCTCTAATATTAATTCTCTAATATTCAATGAAGATAAATGATAATGCCTAATTTCCCCTAACTCAGACAGGGTACAATAATTACTATTCATTCTCTGAAATAGTCATAACTTGATAATAACATACACTGGGAAAGCTAATGTCTATGGACTACACTCCCAAAGAAGTGAAAGGCAGAGAAGTATATATATATATATATATATATTGTATAAACCATTTAATCAGGGAAGTTAGTGAGCTCGTCTTTGCCAATATTTCCTCCACTCAGGATGACCACCACATTCCTCCCAGCGATGTCAGGGATTCGGTCGTTAGCGATGGCGGCAAACGCTGCACACCCCGATGGCTCCACCAGGAGCCCCGCTCCGTACAGGATTGACACCGCAGCCTTTATCTCCTCGTCATTCACCAGAACAATGTCCTGAACATAACGTTGGCACAACTCATAGGGCAAGGTGCCTGGGAGTGACACAAAAGTGTTTGTATGTAAATATGGCACCTCTGCAATCAAAGTTGGTTTTCCTTGAATAAATAAAGAAATTAACTAACCTAAATAAAAGGTTAGGTCTCTTATGGTACACACCACATCAGTGAGTTAGGTCAATTGTCCTAGATTTACTTGTGTGTTTATGTTTTAATCCAGGTGAAGACAACATTGTTCGCTGTGCACTGTCTTGATTGGTTTGGATTGAACTACGTCTCCTCCTCTTAGGTGTACTTTACCTGCGAAAGGTGGAGCCAGTCCAGATGCAATGCTTTTGCTGTCCATTCCAACAGGTTTCTTCTCAATGAAACTTTTGTACATGGTGCAGGCTAAGACAGGAAATTGAGGATAAACACAATGGTAATATGTACCTCAACACTCAGTATATCGTCCCAAAATATTGAATGGAACCATTTGTAAATTCACCTATAAGTGGTGTATTAAAAGCACAAAGCCCTGCCTTATTGTTTGGTTGAGATTTACCAAATAGGTGTTACATACCTCCTTCTGGCTCTACTCCATAGATCCTGGTCTTCTCACACCCAGACAGTTTAATGGCAGCAGCTACTCCAGCAAGCAGACCGCCTCCTCCACAGCATATTACCACCACATCAGGCTGAGGCATCAGCTCCAGTACCTCAAAACCCAGACTGGAGAGAGAAACACACACTTTTTCCTCAGAAAAGGCCTGGATTAAGCTAATTGTCAACTGTTGAGTACCTTGCATGTCCTGCGATTAAATCCAAGTCATCGTATGGGTGGAGGAATGTCATGTTGCTTTCCTGGACACAACGATACACCGCGTTCATCAGACAGGTTGTTGGCACCCGTTCCACGTCACATCCAAAGCTCTGGCAGGAGAACACAGCAACTGTTTCCAAAAACTCAGTGCTATGTTATTTTCATATGTACAATTCCAAATGAAGCAACTAAAGACCTAAGAAGTGAATAGGAAACAAGAACCGTACTCGTATGAGTGTAGCTCTGGATATGGGGGCTGTTTCTGGCATCACCACTTTCCCCTTGGAACCGTAGTGTTTAGAGGCATATGCAAATGACTTCCCAAAGTTCCCTGCAGACATGGTGACAAAACTGCCACCTTTTGGTCTCCTGGCGAACTGGTTTGCCACTCCTCTTATCTTAAATGAACCTGGCAATTAATGCAATGACAGAAATTGATATTATTTTATTACCCTCAGTGTCCAACGTAAACAATCTCAGTCCCTACATCTACCACAAAATAGCATACATTTACTTGTTTTATTTTTATTTTAGACTTTCAGCAGAGAATTAATTGTACAATAACTAGATGGGACAACCAAACAACCCAGTAACAGTGAGTCCATGTTTCTCAATAAAGTACCTATCAGCAAAGTCAATGAAGGGCAAGACAATAAAGGGGAGTTACTTTGGATTCTCATTATGCAGGTAATTTAACATTGTACAGTATTGTAATGTAAAAGTACCTGACTACAGGCATTTAATTAATACACAAGTGTACCAGTTCTCTGCATGTTCTCCAGTTTGATGTGAATATTACAGGGGATGTTGAGCCGTAGTGTTGTTTGGCACCATGGGATCATGGGTGTGTTGATGACTCCCAGTGGACTGGTCCTCACAGTCTCTCTGGCATCTCTCAGCAGATCCAGGGTAATGGATTTCACTGACATTGTCACATCCCCCATGCTGGATGCACGACAGCAAAGTTCTATCAAACAGGTTTTGGTCAACCGTTTGGTTAATCCTAGACTGTAATTGCATTTGCATAGACAGCTAGGATTATCCTCTGATGACCTACATTGCCAACAAAATTCTGCATACTTTTTCATTCTTCTGATATTTAAGACATGGCAAAAATATTTCTGGGATAAAAATAGCATTTGGAAAAGGCTGATTTCGTTACAAACAAGTATTTTATCGTTGGTGGGATTTACAACAGACATACAAACACGCAGTTTTTGCCTATAGCATCCATACATTCAAATACATTTATATAGTTATAGGAATATAGTCGTTACATATGTTATGTTAAATAATTTTATTTCACGTACCTTTTTAATTTCTAAAAAAATGCCAATATACGCATTTTCGAGACGTTCCCACTTTACGGAGCAGAATTACAGAGAAAACTGTTACAGTGTGTTACAGTTATTCTACGACGTCTGAAACAACAGTACGGATCCTTTTTTACGGAACGTACTGTACCCAATGAACAACGTTTTTTTTACTAGTCGGACATGGTTTTGATACGGACCGAAACTTGATTATATCAGGACAAAAAATAATTTGTGAGCTAATTGTACAACAAATAAACATATATTTACATAGTGAATAAATAATAAAATTATGGGTGTAGTTAGACATGTTGTTTGCGCGATGTCTGGTGGAGTTGACAGCTCTGTCGCGGCTTTGTTGCTCCGAAAAAGAGGTGAGACATTTCTCTGTCGTATAGTACTCACATGTGTATTGATACAGTAGCTAGCTTTTCAAAATTTATATAGACGATTAATTTAAAGTGAGAATGTCTTATTATTGTATATGTAGGGGTGTTTGTAACGGGGTTACTTCACAGGGTACCGCGTTACTGGAGTTTTTATGAAGAACTGGGATTCCCTGGATGAAATGGGTGTGTGTTCTTCGGAAAGGGACTGCGAAGACGCCTACAAAGTGTGCCAGAATCTTAACATACCCTTCCATAAAGTTTCTTTCGTCAAAGAGTACTGGCACGAAGTGTTCACGTGGGTAGATGATTGTGGCATCTGTATGATTAAAAAGACTGGCCTAGTAGTCCACTTTGCACTCACGTTAACTGAAATATGTTAGAATTCGTTGAAATTCGGTTGGTGTCAAGGCTACAATAACTGAAGCGTACATATGTCAATTTTCGTTCTCTTATACTGTCTTATCTCCGTCTCCTTTCTTTAGCAATCTTTTAAATGAATACGAGCAGGGTAGGACACCGAACCCAGACATTCTGTGCAACAAACATATAAAATTCGATCATTTCTACAAGTATGCCATGAACTCATTGGGTATGTATCCTAATAAACTAATAATGCACAGTAATATTAGTGTGCGTAGCATTATAAAAAATATGATCAAAATTATATCAAGTACAATTAAAGAGACTGAGCATGTACAAAAAAAGTAAATATTGTTGTTGATTACTTCCCCACCAGGTGCTGATGCCATAGCGACTGGCCACTATGCCAGGACGTCACAGGAGGATGACGATGTGTTCCAACAGAGACTTGTAGCTCCTACCCCTAAACATGTGTTCAGAGACCGCTTTGAGATCAGGAACCGTAAGAACAACCCACTCTTTCTGTGCATTTCTCACACCAAGACGTGATTTCTTTAGAGACATTCTGACAATTTGTATTAAGTACAACCCTGTGTATATTTGACAATATAGGGACTTCTATTATAAGACTTTTATTGTATTGGTGGCCCAGCATTTTAACACTTGGTTTTCTGTGTTGAAGCGGTGAGGTTGTACCAGGGAGCAGACCGTTTTAAGGACCAGACATTCTTTCTCAGCCAGATCTCCCAAGATGCATTGCGTCATACAGTCTTCCCCCTATCGGGACTCACCAAAGACTATGTGAAGAAGATGGCAGCTGAGGCTGGCTTCCATCATGTCCTGAGAAAGAACGAGGTAACTGAATACATAGACAGATAAACCTCATTCGTTGTTTGGCTTTAATGCTAATTATGCTGTATTTGCATAGTTTGCTGTATTTATATAGATTGCTGTGTCTTACAAAGTCAAAATGTATTTAAGTGGGGTCTTCATGGCAATACTGATTATATGTTCCCAGAGTATGGGGATCTGTTTTATTGGAGAGAGGAACTTTGAGGATTTCATTCTAGAGGTACGGAATGAAAATACACGCAACATGTACTGTTTCAAGTTAATTATTACGATACACTGTACATAGTCATGAATAAACATGTATGGAAATGTATTAACAACATTTGCATCTTGTTCTTGTCAGTATTTAGATCCCAAGCCAGGGAACTTTGTCTCCATTGACGACGG
This sequence comes from Esox masquinongy, assembly GCA_016801175.1. Classification (NCBI taxonomy): domain Eukaryota; kingdom Metazoa; phylum Chordata; class Actinopteri; order Esociformes; family Esocidae; genus Esox; species Esox masquinongy. Next base: position 11,826 of record JACXGI010002521.1, on the reverse strand, counting down.
GAAGATCATGGGGCAACATAAAGGTGCTGCTGTCATATCCTCAGTTGTACCTTGTGTGTCACCTCGTATGTTACTGCTTAGTCTTTAAATAGTACTGCTTCTCCGTTGGTCTTTTTAGGTTGGTTCACCTTGACACTAGGACAGAGGGCCAGGATTGGTGGGCAGTTGGACGCATGGTTTGTCGTGGACAAAGACATCACTACTGAAGAAGTGTTTGTGGTAAGTGTTCTACCATGTCAACACTGTTATGATTAGTGGCCACCAGTCCCAACCCGCCTGGCTATAGTGCCGTGTGGGGCAGATCTCCTGGCTCCTTCACAGTTTTTTTTTTTTTTGCTGTTCGTTTTGAATGGTAGTCTGATTGTAAGCTCTCTAACATCAGGGTGCGACCACCAATCACCCGGCTCTGTTTAGAGACACGGTGCGAACTGACCGTTTTCATTGGATAACGGAGGACCCTCCCACTGAGCTGATCCAGACTAAGATGATGGAGTGTCACTTCCGCTTCATCCACCAGATGCCTCTCAGTGAGTCACATGACACATTAGGGTCAAACTCCATTTTTAATTAATTGCCATTAACAATACATATACCGCACATTGCTTGAAAACCAGCTTCAGTTAGTGAAAATATTATGCCTCAGGGTTAATTACCTCGTACATGTTAATTAAGTATTGGGGAAATATGATAACGCAGTAAGTGTGTGTATTTCAGTTCCTTGTACTGTGACTTTAAACATGGATGGCTCTGTCTGGATTATGCTGTCTTGGCCAGTCAGAGCACTCACACCTGGGCAGGTAATTTATCTTTTGATTCCTGTTGCATGAAACTGTCAAGCTGCTTGTCTCACTTTTGCAATCTGGGCAGTTTGTTTCTGTGCCTTCTAAGGAACGTTTGTTTTTCTGACATGTTTTTGTAATACGTCTTCAAGCCAGTTAAGATCCGTTAATTGGCGTTAGCTGTGTCTTTAGGACTCATGCCAAGTCATGTAGCGGTACAGTAGTTTTAATTCATCTGCATGAGCTGGTGCGTTAGGGCCACGGTATTATTTCTTTAGGTCCTGATTAGCCAGTGAACACAAGCCTGTCGTTGGCCCAACAGACCTAGCCAGCTGCTCCAGTGTGTCGCCGGTTTCCCTGACAGGGATTACTCCGGACTCAAGTCGGGGTACAAAGAGCCTCGTCCACGCTTGGATTGCGTCCTTTCTTCGTGTGCTATCCCATAACCCACTGCTCTGTGAAAACAATATGGCCGAGACCCATTTGTCTTGAAGCTCTGGGCTTGATGCCAGCCTGAGCATAGATGAATAGAGGTGTGTGTGTGTGCGCGTGTGTGTGTGTGCGTGTGCGTGTGCGTGTGTGTGTGTGCGCGCGCGCGTGCGCGTTTGCCTGAGTATGCATGAGAGAGCAAACGTGGAGGTTAGGTCAAAGGGCAACGGGCTTCAACACCCAGAATCAATGTGTTCCAGTAATGTACAGTACATTATCCACGGCCATTTCATCTACCTCAGTGGACATTGGATGAATAGCTTCTGTCAGTGGTCTGCTCCTCTACTTAGTCACTTCTCTATCCCCAGTTTGCAGTGCTCTACAAGGGGGACGAGTGTCTGGGCAGTGGGAAGATCGTCCGCCTCGGCCCCACCGAACACACACTGCAACAGGGACGAGACCTCGTTAAGGGAGCCTCTGTGGCCAATGAGAAGACACCAAAACCAGTCAGCTGATGCTGAGAGACTTCCTGGATACGGACCTAGACCAGAACTGTCCTCTCTCCACTTAGACCTAACAACACTTTGTAGTCACACTGCAGCCCGTGGACCCGGTCCACTAGCCAAGAAACACTGGTCCAAAAGTCAAGTTCTACTGTAGGGCACTAGAAAATGTGAAATATATTTTATTATTGAGTGCCTTTTACTGTGGTGCAATTTCACCTCTTTTGGACTACTTTTCAATATACACCATGTAAATAGAGATTAAATTTAATTCTGAAATGATGACCGAGTGATTACATTTTATATAGTAAGTGTTTTATAGTATTTTTCTGGCTAGCAGAAAACCTCTGAAGTTGCTGTTCCATGTTCGCTTCCACTATTGCCACAAGGGGGTACACTCACACAAACTATACTGACCCTTCCATACATTTTCTATCTGTTGTTTCAGATGGGAATATGTAAATGTTAATCTCATTTCAGGTGGAGTGTGTGCAGATTTATAAATTAATTTCACTCTTGTGCATACCTTCATTTTACAGTGATGTGATTTTCATTAGTGTAACACATGTCAAACATAAAATGTTATAAAGTTGTAAATGAGTAAAAGTGCCATTAAACACAAACAGGTGCAAACATCACACCATTACAAGGCTACATTATGTATGCCATATTGAAATATTGGTGTGATATAGGAAATGGAAGAAGCTTTGAAATATGTCTATCGATTTTCCAATTGATGATTTTGATGGTATTCTGACAGCATTATATAATCGATAAAATAGCCAGAACAGTTGTCAGTAATAATTACTGACACACCTGGACTTAATGAACTTTTTTAATATATTCAGAATGGATTTGTCAATTCAAGTTCTAACTCCTACAATAGCAATTGACTGACCACAAAAATGAACTTTTTCCAATAGGCATATCATTTTGAGGATATTTTCATGGGACAGTGGTCAGAGGCATCTTTGAAACAATGTGCCTTTTTCCGAGATGAAAACCTCTAAAGCTGACCTACTCACCCTTCATGTCAAGACATTGGTTAAAAAGGCTATAAATACTTGTTTTATGACAAAATTCTAGCAGCCCTCAAACACACAATGCACGTGTTAACTCTCGATCTGTGGTGTTATAACAACGGTCCAGAGGCGCAATTGTTATCAGCGCAGGACACTTCCGAATCTCAATGAGAAAGCCCCCTGCGAAAGTGTCCCCGGTGAGGGAACAGCAGGTTTATGCTAATTTCCTCACGGAGGAGGGGAGTCGCGGAGCCATTTTGTAGTCATTTAAAACTTCTCCGTGGAATGAGTCGTCTGCGCTATATGGATATGGATACAAAGTGTATTTTTCCACTTTAAAATGTCACCATGAAGGATAAAAGAAAAACGAGTTGTTGGGAGAGGGCGAGTTAATTTTTTTCTGTAGGTGTTTCGATGAAGTTTAATGGGATTTGTTGGAGTTTTACACCATGGAATTATCGAGGTATTGGATCTGGGTTTGTGTATTATTCAATGTGCGGTTGCTTGGATGTTTCGAGCTGCACATTTCGGAAACTTTACAACCTGGGACCGTTTTGGCAAATTTATCGCTGGGGTCGGATTGGACTTATAAAATCGACAGGACTTTAACTCCTAAATACATTCAGAACTTTTTACAAGTGGAATGGCAAGAAGGGGTTCTCCTTCTGTCCCGAAAAGTGGATTGTGCGCGCTTAATTAAGAACCCGGTGCCTGTCTATATCAGGACAGGGTCTTTGACATCTGAAAACTTTGTTTTGACACATTTCAATATATTTGTACATGGACAAGACTGTTTTATCAAATACAAAAGAAAGAGCACAATAGGTAAGCCCGATATTCACATCGTTAACCTTTCCAAACTGGAAGCAACTTCCTGCTTATCCGCAGGTAATTTGCTCTTGAATGTAACAGAACGGTTGCCTGCTTTTACTCGGAATACCACTTTATCTTCCTTATCATGTACTACTGGGGAAGGCTTAAGAGTAGTTTGTAAACACGGGAATGTATTGTTGGAAAATGATTACTGTTTGAGGCGCGGGGAACGGAGCGAGTTGAATTTGCATTGTGCACTGCATTCTCTGAGTGACGGTAGCGTCCGCGTCTCCGCGTGCGTAAGGTTGCGCTTGGCGACAGTGGACGGAGAGGGACATAAGCCAATATCATCACCCAGTGTTCAGATTTTGCCTGGCAAATGGAATCACCGAAAACGTAGAAATGTGAACACACCTCCCCAATTTCAGCTCCCTAACTACCAGGTCTCTGTCCCAGAAAATGAACCAGCAGGTACCCGTGTCATCACACTTAAGGCCACCGATCCGGATGATGGAGAGGCTGGTAGAATAGAGTATGGAATGGAAGCTCTCTTTGACAGCAGATCAAACGACTTTTTCGTTATAAACCCTCAGACAGGTGCTATTACCACTGTGCAGCCTTTAGACAGGGAGGTCAAAGACACGCATGTCTTCAAAGTTATGGTAACTGACAATGGTTCCCCGCAACGCTCAGCCACGTCTTACCTCACCGTTACTGTCAGTGACACCAATGACCACGGGCCTGTGTTTGAGCAGACGGAATACCGGGTAAGCATACGAGAGAACGTAGAGGTGGGCTTTGAGGTCATGACCATCAGGGCAACAGATGGAGACGCGCCCTCCAATGCGAATATGATCTACAAGATTGTAAATGGCGACGGAGTCAACGCAGGTTTCGAGATCGACCCTCGTAATGGGCTGGTGAGGATCAGAGAGAGACCCGACAGAGAGACAATGTCACAATATCAGCTGATCGTGGAAGCCAACGACCAGGGGAAGGACCCAGGGCCACGGAGCGCCACTGCCACCGTCAATATCTCAGTAGAGGACGAGAACGACAACTACCCCCAGTTCAGTGAGAAACGATACGTGGTCCAGGTCCCAGAGAACGTGGCGGTCAACACCAAAGTCATCCAAGTGGAGGCCACGGACAAGGACGAGGGAAACAACGCTAAGGTCCACTATAGCATCATCAGTGGGAATGTAAAGGGACAGTTTTACATCCACTCCCCCACTGGGGTCATCGACGTCATCAATCCCCTGGACTATGAAATGATTAGGGAGTATAATCTGAGGATTAAAGCCCAAGATGGAGGCCGGCCTCCTCTGATCAACGGGACTGGGATGGTGGTGATACAGGTGGTTGACGTCAACGATAACGCTCCGATGTTTGTCAGCACGCCGTTCCAGGCCACGGTGCTGGAGAATGTGGCCATCGGCTACTCCGTGATCCATATACAGGCTATAGACGCCGACTCCGGGGACAACGCCCGGCTGGAGTACCGTCTCACCGACACCTCCCCAGGTTTCCCCTTCACCGTCAACAACAGCACCGGGTGGATCACGGTCGCTGCTGAGCTCGACAGGGAAACCACAGAATTCTACACCTTCGGTGTAGAAGCCAGGGATTGTGGGATTCCTGTGATGTCATCTTCGGCTAGCGTGAGCATCACAGTCCTGGATGTGAACGACAACATTCCAACCTTCACGGAGAAGGTGTATTCTTTGAAGATTAATGAGGACGCTGTGGTAGGGACCAGTGTGTTGACGGTGACAGCAGTCGACAGGGATGTCAACAGTGTTGTAACCTATCAGATCTCTAGCGGAAACACCCGGAACCGCTTCGCCATCACCAGTCAGAGTGGAGGCGGGCTCATCACACTTGCGCTACCTTTAGACTACAAACAAGAGCGCCAGTACGTCCTCACGGTGACGGCCTCAGACGGCACGCGGTACGACACGACACAGGTATTCATCAATGTCACGGATGCCAACACGCACCGTCCCGTGTTCCAGAGCGCCAACTACCAGGTGATGATTAGCGAAGACCGGCCCGTGGGCTCCACCGTGGTCATCATCAGCGCCACTGACGAGGACACAGGTGAGAACGCTCGCATCACCTACATCATGGAAGACAACGTGCCCCAGTTTAAGATCGACCCCGACACGGGTGCCATCACTACACAGATGGAGATTGACTACGAGGACCATGCGTCGTACACGCTGGCCATCATCGCCAGGGACAACGGCATTCCTCAGAAGTCTGACACCACCTATGTGGAGATTATTATCCTGGATGCCAACGACAACACGCCGCAGTTCCTGCGGGACATGTACCAGGGGACCGTGTTTGAGGATGCACCCATCTACACCAGCGTGCTCCAGATATCCGCCTCGGACAGAGACTCCGGGACCAACGGCAGGCTGAGCTACACCTTCCAGGGTGGAGATGATGGAGATGGGGACTTCTTCATCGAGCCCTACTCTGGGATCATCAGAACAGCCAGGAAGCTGGACCGAGAGAATGTCCCTGTGTATACCTTGAAGGCCTTCGCTGTGGATAAAGGGATTCCCCCTCTGAAAGCAGCAGTGGACATCCAGGTGTCCGTACTGGATATTAATGACAATGCCCCGGTGTTTGAGAAGGACGAGCTGTTCATCCTTGTCGAGGAGAACAGTCCTGTCGGTTCAATCGTGGCTCGGATCAGCGCCACCGACCCGGACGAGGGAACCAACGCCCAGATCATGTACCAGATCGTCGAGGGCAATATCCCTGAGGTCTTCCAGCTGGACATCTTCAACGGCGACCTTACGGCCCTCACGGACCTCGACTACGAATCCCGAACCGAGTATGTAATCGTGGTCCAGGCCACTTCGGCTCCGCTCGTCAGCCGGGCCACGGTCCACATCCGCTTGGTCGACGTCAATGACAACGACCCGGTTCTGCAGAACTTTGAGATTATTTTCAACAACTACGTGACCAACAAGTCCAATAGTTTCCCCTCAGGGATCATAGGAAAGGTTCCAGCCCATGACCCAGACGTGTCGGATAAACTCCACTACAGTTTCGAGTCAGGGAATGAGTTGAATTTGCTGGTGCTGAATGCAGACACTGGGGAACTGAAGCTCAGCAGAGATTTGGATAACAACAGAGCGTTGGAGGCACCCATGACTGTCTCTGTATCAGGTAAGAGACCCAGTATAGCAAACGACAGATCCAGTTATGACCTGTCTTACTACCTAATGCAAACGTACTGTTCATATTATCGTTCTGGCCTTCTATTGAGCAGGGTTATACAGGCTTAGTTTATACAGGCTTAGTTTGCTGCATTCTAAATGTAGTGACATGGCTTACTCAGCTGTAATTTGCTTTGCGTGGTATTAGTGAGAGTTGATTTCAAATTAGGTGAATCACAGCTCATCCACTTTTCCAGTCACATGAAACCATTTGTTGCTTGCAAATTAGAGTGAGTGGAAGAAATACAAGTGGAGCCTTTCCTCAATATTACAGTTGTAATATCACTTGGAACACTGAATGTGGACTAGATGACCGTGTTGTGTTGAAGCGAGGTGGAGGGTAGGGCTGTATGTGGTTAGTAGCAGCTTGAGGCTGTAGGAGGATCTGGTTCTGCTGCTTTGTACTGTTTGTGGTGGTTGGTGGTGTCCCAGGTTAATTAAAAGTGCAACTGTGCCCAGTGCTCCTATTGTATAACCAGTATTGTTATGTTATCTGCAAAAACTGTGCGGTTTGCCATTTATCAATCAAAAAAAGCGATTGCAACAAAATTCATGCTTATTTTGACCCTTTATCACTTTGGTTAGCAGGAATGGTTAAGTGCATCGTTCAATACAGCGGCACTTGTCTTTGTTATGCATTCACTCACTATATACAGCAGCTCTCCGAGCTTTACTTTGCTTTGTCAGCAGTTCATACAGGTTGATTTTCATTCCGTTTGGCTTTAAACCAAGTGTGGCTTTTTGTGGCTTATTATATTGTGATGTCTATTCAGACTGGTTTAATAAGTGTTAGGCGAGTTATCTACGTTCATTGGCAAGTTAGGCTGAAATGGCACATGTAAAAGAAGTCCTCTGAAACATACAGCGGTAGACTTTGTTCTTTAACGTTAAAGATTACACCAAATGCAAACAAGTCCCACCCTGACAGAGACACTGCTGTAGAGGGTTTTTCAGAGGCCTGCCTATTGACTTGTGTCGTGCAGTAAGTGGGTAAGACACATCCTTTCCCAATGAGAGAATGTTCTTCAAGGGTGTCATATATTGACAGCTGTTTGTCTCTCTGTGAAGGCTGCTCTTTCAAATCGCATCAAGTTCCTTCTATATGGCAAACTGCCAGGCATCTCTTAATCTGCCCCTCTCTTTTATTTTTTTTTACACTTTTCCTCTGTCACACTCCTTTCTCTTTAGGCTAATAAGAGTGAAAGCTCTGGAAGCCTTTCTTCTCAACCTCGTTTTTTGTTATCTCAGCAACATGTCTTTCTGCGCAACAGCAGACCAGTTGAGTATCCAGAGTTGTTGTGGTCAGGGGTGGACTTTTTAAAAGGGCCTTAGCCCCTTGTGTCCCGCATTCTGGGGCCCTGCTTTCGCATTTGCACATAACAGTTGGGTCTCTTGTGGTCTCCTTGACAACGCTGCCCCCCGGCTGTCCCTCTAGGGGCCCCCCCTGCCCCCTCCAACAGACAATCAGAGTAATGTGCTTTACACAAACACGTGTACACACGCACTCAAATCCCCCTGCCGCACTTCACTTTTGTGGTTTTCAAAGTTCAAGTTTTTGCGATTTAAAGTAATGAGTGGATACATTTTTTATGCGTTTCATACTCTGGCCACACCCTCCCTCAGTACTACTCTAGACACCCTGAAGTCAAATGTTAGATAACTGTTAACACTGGAGCCCTGACCCCTCAACCCCAGGCCCATGGGACAGGACGGTCCCTCATGGCCAACACACTGACTCAGGGACATCGACAGCTTGCTACTGGGTCCTTTACAAACACACACACACTCTGTCTTTCTATCGATCTCTCAGTGAGCCTCTTTAATATAATGGAGTTGTTGTTCCAAAAAACAATGTTAGTTGAGTCTGATCTGCTTCTTTCAAAAAGAAATTTGAATGGTTGGCTGGCTACAGTGGTGTGACGCTGAACGCTGATTTAATTAGAAAGCCGTGTCAGTCTGTTCACCTATAAAAACTGCACTTTCGAAACCTGTTTCGTTTCACCAAGTGTTATCTCTTACTCTGAAACCTGGGTAGGAACAGGTGTTTACCCAGAGAAAGGGTTGACATTTTTCATCTATCCCTCCCAAAACAAGCAGTACTCCCGACAGTCTGATATCCTCCTAGATAGCGCAGGTTAACATCCTAGACTCAACACCCTCCTGTCTCCAGCCAGCCTCACCCGTGACGAATGGGTAGGGGCTGAGTGTTCCCACTGTAATACAATCCCTCTTATCTGACGAGCTCAGCATTCAACAAGCTTTACCCCTTCAAACTCATCTTTCTTTCCCTCTATCTCTCTCTTTCCCTCATATCTCTCAGTGGACCTCCCTCTGCTTCTCTCGGTTGTTTTATTCGACGTAGTCTTCTTAAAAGAAGCCAGTGACTATGAATTGTGTCTTCCCTGATTTCTACGCCAAAGCCCCAGTAAGTGTTTCTGAGGGCCAGCCTTTCTGTGATAATCAGTGTGTTTGTGTGGCCCTTGGGGCATCATGGAAAACAGTGATATATATAGTGTAACATTACTCTTCTGTTTGCCTACTCTCAGACCAACCATAATGATTTGGAGTGATTGGTGCTAAATCGTTATTTCTCCTCCATCTCACTCTTTCTTCTTTTTGAGGGACTGAGAGCGAGAGAGGGAGGGATGGAGGGAGAGCTTGAGGCTTGCCACTACACGCACGCACTCAGTCTCCCCCCTGGAGGCCTTCAGCTAGCGTCACTTATAGGACTGGTTTGGCGTTTGGAGGGAACCATACAGGAGCCGCATAGTTAGGCTTTTTAAACTCTCTCTTTCGGTTGAACTGCTCCAACTTTCTCTCTCGGTCCCGTTCTCTATTTCTCTCTGAAGTGTATCTCTATATAGCCCACAGGGGGTCTACCATTTCAACTAAGTCCAACAATCAGATTTGTGCTGGTCTCTAAGAGGGCTGAGTGCCAGGAGAGGTTAATTGTGTGAGAGTGAGGAAAGGGAGCCCCCGGTCCAGCTGTGTCGGTGTGTATCCCAGGCCTGTCACAATACCACCGACACTGACAGCACTTAACCAGCTGCTACAGAGAGGGACAGTCAGACAAAGAGAAAGAGAGGCGTTACAGATGAGTGTTTCCAAAATGGCAGGCCGAGATTCACTAGGAACAAAAGCTTAATTGGTTTATTGTCATACTGCTATAGCTAGATCTAATAAATAATAATAATAATAATGCATTAAACCTGTATAGCGCTATTCTAGGACCCAAAGACGCTTTACATCAGGTACAAAATAAAACAGCGTCCGAGGACAGAGAGATCTGTCTAACGAAGCATGACAAGTTGTGACTATGCATTTGTTTAGTTCATATTTTTGCATTACCAGAAATGTAAAACAAAAAAAGAACAAAGAACAACAAAATAAACACTTTTTGCTCCAATTGCTATCAATCTCGGTCCATGTTTTTCAGTGTTAGCCCATCTTTCATAAGATCTGAGTCATTTACATACTGTAACCCAGACTTTTTTCAGACATCTATCAGAGTTTGGGTCAAGGGTCATTTGTAGAGACACAGGAAGGAGCCCCGACACATCACTTACCTTCTATATGAGAACAACCATAGCCCAACCCTGGAAGCCTTTTTGATGTCAGAGGTGAAAGGTTGTGTGTAAACAGGGTGGGTGGGTCACCACACCTGGAGTAGACCCTCTTGTTAATGGATGACAGGAGCAGAATGGCTGACAGGAGGAGAAAGGATAACAAGGTGGGGACAGGCCATGGGGAGGGGGGGCTGCCTAGGTAGGTATTACTCTGAGGGCTCATAAAAACGTTATCTTGCTAACCTTTGCTTAGCAGACAATGTGTAGAAATAGAATGAATGGGATAGACACTTAATTGACTAGAGTAGGGAAATTCATTCTAATTAATTTGACCATATCTGAATTCCAGGTAGATAACTTTTCTGAAACGTTCCCTATCAGAGAGAGGGTTATCATAGACTTTGTAACAGTGCTAAAGTGTATCCATCTTATTTTATGTGTTGTAAGCTATCCTCTGTTCATAGACCCAGTTGGTAAGAGGATTCACCACATGTGGCTGTATATTGGGTACTGAAAGGAACTAATATTATTACCAAGCAATCTCCCTGGGCATTCCTACTTCACTGTATTATGCCTCCCTCTGTCACTCTTTCCCCTCCCTCACTTTGTCCCTCCTCTCCCTTTCTCCCACCCTCACCCTTCTCTTTCCCGCTCTCTTTATCTCACTCTGTCTTTCTCTCTTTCTCTCAGGAATGTCCTCATTATGAGTCACCAGAGTGGTTTTAGTTCCCTGCCCCTGGTAAGGAGGCTATATATGTCCTTGGTGTCTGTAGGAACGCTTATTAGATTACAGCGACATTCTGCAAAACACTCACACAGCCCATTGGTTTGGAGATGACAGTCTTTGAGCAGAACAGCTCTCTACAATAGCCAGGAGAAGGAAACTCTCAACTATTGGGAACACAGCTTTTGATCCTTGTATTGCAATACTGATATTGTTTTATTCACCTGTTAATAAAGTCTAATAAGGTATATCTGATGCACCAGTAACCATGAGATTGAAAAACAATCTGTCTTTATACTGCAATTACTTTAGTAGAATTGCAGAACGGCAGAAAGCAAGAGTAAAGACGGTCAGGGCTCAGGACAGCCAGCCTTTATTAACTCCTCCATGACTTCAGGCTCAAATCCACCCCAGCCTTCTCCTGTAAACTCTGATCGCACTGTGCTAACCCCATGGCTTTAGGATTGACCCTGTCCTTCCCTGTCTGTTGTACCACAGAGCATATGAGAGAGTAGGGAGGGAGAGAGAGACTTATACAGAGAACGATGAGAGGGCTTTGAATTGTGATCAATTTAGCTGAAATAACAGTGTGAGCCTGGTGAGGCCGCCTCGCTTTTTGTTCAATGAGCGGGAAAGGAATCTGATTCATGTTTAATCTTGCACGCTGAGGGGTGGGTGTCGTGTGTGTGTGTGTGTGTGTGTGTGTGTGTGTGTGTGTGTGTGTGTGTGTGTGTGTGTGTGTGTGTGTGTGTGT